>JAQGBH010002639.1:0-23393 GCA_034698265.1 Sminthurinus aureus
ACCTACATAGGTAGGTCTTTCATTTGAGACTTGTGCCCATTGACTTTTCAAACAACTGCTCAGAATGGACCACCCTAATGTTCAATGCACAATAGAATGTAGTGAGTCATTATTATTATCGTTATTATTCCTAATTCTGGGTAGACTTTCACGTGTCGCCAATCAAATGAATCTCCTCACAAAAGATCTTATTGTACTCACTAAATGGTAAATGTATGCATGATGCACGATGTGTGATATATGATGTGTGATGCACATGTATGTAACAAGTATGAAGTGAGAAGTTTGTAGATATTTTATATTTTATATTTTGTACTCTGTATGTATACCTGAGATTTGAGAAGAGATATATCGCTATCATGTATCATGTCCATGTCCTGTCTCCATTCTTGTCACTGGCACTGGCGCTGTCACTGTCACTATTATTTATTTTGTCAAAAACGTCTCAAAAGTCTCACGTCTTTAGTCATTCTGTCTCATTTTCTTTTCTTTTGAGGTTGAGTTCTCTTTATTACCCATGTATCTTTTGGTTTTTGGTCATGACTCACGAGTGCATAGTACAATTGTGTATTTTCTTTGTTGATGGTTGACGGTCAGTCTTCTTCTTTGTTTTTGGCTTTGTTTTTATTTTTATTTTTTGTTCTTTTCATGGTTTTAAATAAACTACTTGTTTTTCCTTGTTTTATTTCTTTCTCGTGAGTATGAAGAAGTATTTTTTTTGCATGTTTGTATTATTGCTTTGAAGAAAAATGTATGTCAGCAAGTGTGTTGTGCAGAGATTTACGATTAGTATTCTTATTTTAATTTTTAAAACTGGAAACTGTACATTGGTACATATATCGACATGCGATGTGTATAGATTAAATAGGAGAATGAAGTAAGTAAGTTGAAATGTGCGAGGTGTAAGCTTTAAGCTGTACAATCTGCAGTGGATCGAATTCAGCTATTTACGTTATGCTCACGACATAACGAATACATATTAAAAATTAGAATGCATACAGTCAGATTACATATTATTATATTTGAAGTAGGTAGAGAAAGAAGAATTGGGTAGACTAGTATAAAAAAAAGAGTGCGACAATGTGCACACTTGGTTGTCAACCGTCAACCGAAATAGCTTGCATGTGCTTGTATGTTCACTTGCTTGTATCTTGTATCGTATTGTGTATCTCGTACGTAAACAGTAAACACTATAAAAAAGTGCACACAGGAGCGGACGTTCTTAGAAATGGTGATGTTAATGTTGTTTATGGAAATATGTTGTATAATCTGTATGTAGTCTGTACTGTAGTAGAGCCGTAATAACTAATAACATTTGTGTTTTGTTTTGTGTTGCGTTGTGGATTTTCATTTCCTCAAATATACAATCCATCGTTTGTACTTGATACAGCTAGACTCTAGACTGGAGTTTGGAGTATGGAGTAGCTACTTTTATGTACATAAAAGCTTAATAAAATTCACACTTGTCCTCGGAAGTGGACGTGTAGAGAAAGGATATTGTGTGTTGTTTCTCTGCATTTTTGCTCTTGTCCGTGGTATTTGGCCACGATTTTGACCCCGATTTTTCAAGTGAATATATCTAGTATCTAGTGATTTAGGAATTGATATGGTAGGCATAAAAAGGGAAATATATGGAATATGTATCATGATGCTTTATATTATGTGTAATGTATTATGCATATTATAAACTAGGTATTTAAGAGAATAGACGAGTTTGTTGGAGGTGGGAAGCCAAATTGACTCCATGCAATCCTGAAAGCAACCCAGGGGGTTGAACTTGAGGAATAGAATAAAAAGCATTGCAGTCTCTTCACAAGTATACGTAGACTTAAATGTATGTATAACATGCTCTTGAATGCTCTTCTATGTAATCTAATGTAATGCAGTATGCAGTACCATGTCATGCAATGTAATGTAATGTAATGTAAAGCAAGGGAAGGAATAGGCAGTATTGTTGAAGTCGACTAACTGTCGGAAATTTCTTTCGCTCTAGTCACTAGTGGAATCGTGTATTCCTAGTCGTGGATATTCGTGTATCTATAGTATCTACTATCTACTGTCTGCACAGTATACGAAATACGAATGTGTACTAACTCCTTGCAGTTAAATACTAAATACAAAATACATAAGGAGAGAAAAACAGTGCACAGTGTAAATTGTACGCTTTACTCTCCACGCTCTATGCTTTATGCTCTGTATTCTGTACTCTGTACTCGACTCATCATCCTGAGTAGAGTCCCTTTAACTCAGCTAATACATACTACATACGTGTGTGTGTGTGTTGTGTGTACTTTGAGACACATTCAAAATTCTCATCATATCATATAAAGAGAAAAAGACACGAGCGTGCTTCGAGAATCGAGCATCGAGCATCGAGAATACAATAGAAAATACATGTACATATGTATACACGAACATACTTCTGGTCTTCCGCACTTTAAGTAACTCTGTGGATTGTGGATTGTGGATGTGTATGTATATATGTATGCAAGTGTATTTATCTATCTTTCTGCCTCTTTCTGTGTCTGTTTCTGTTTCTCTGTATGTGTGTGAGAGCGAGAAAGAGAGAGAGAGCGAGCTCGTCACAAATATAATATACCCCTACCTGCTCGGGAAAGTCTCATAGTCGCCTGAGCGTCTTTGCCTTATAAGCATCTCTCTCCAGCTGTAACCTCGCTTACAATCTACATTATATTGCATTATATTATACATTAAACATTGATACACTATACATTGTACAACAGCCAACTGACAATCATCAATACGAACCAAAAACCAAACCAGACCAAAGCAAGCCAAGTCAAAGAGTCACAAAGTCAAAAGTGCCCTGATTTATATTAACATAGAATACAAAAAGGAAAAAAAAAGAGACAAACGACAGTAAAAAATAGAAACGAAACTAAAACCAAAGTTGGAGCTCCAGCCAGAAACTAAAACTAAATCTAAAACTGAACTGAAAGTGAGTAGTTGAAACAACCCTTTTCTTACACATACACGCGTATGCTATAGTACAGTACAGTATACAGTACATTTCAAAGTATAGCACGGAAACAACTAGGGCTTCTTCTGCTTGTTCTTCTTCACTCGTTGGTTGACAGGGAAAAGCTATTTTCGGAAGTTTCAATCTTGGATTTCTTTTTCTGGAAGCTCCAATCCGCTCAAGACTCGAGACTAGAAACAAAACGTGTAGATTTTAGATTGTAGATACTTTGTCTGCTGCTCCGAGCTCCAAGTAAAGCGAAGCAAAAAAGTTTCCACTTCAAACTTCCAACTCGAGTTCTCTTCTCGTTTTGACATAGCACCGTCATTTACATCCGATTCGGAATCAACATCAGCAAGCAATTATTATTATCCTCACTACCCAATACTGTACTCAATACTTACTACTCTTCCTCCAGCCGTCTACTCTCTATTCGACCCCGGTTTCTGCTTTCTAGTTGCTCTGTGGAAGTTTCAGCGTGTACAACAACTTTCTCGTGCCCATTTTGTGTGTGAACTGAATTGAACTTGACTTTGTGCAACTGTTTTTGTTCATCTTGTTTTTCTCTCCGGCTCTCTATTGAGTTCTTTGCGTGACATTTTATTTTACTTGAGCTCGATATAAAGCTAATCTCAATCTAACCGAGAATACAGTGGAATATACACTATATACAGTCTGATTATTCGATTTGATTTGATCCGATTTGATCACTCAGTCAATCAGTTTGTTTATTTTGTTTTGTTTTGAACACTAAAAGTTTTTACACTTTTCCCACTTCTTCCGCTTGTTTTTATTTGGTTATAAAAAACAAAAGTAAAATAAATCCTTACAATGGCTACTTATTCTGCCTATCGACACATTGAATTGGACAAGGTTGGATGCGGAAAACGAAGGTTAGTAAACAGATTTTTCGGACATTAGTAATATTGATTGTAAATAGTAATTAAAAATGGCAAGTAGAAAGTAGAAAGTATTGCTTTTGAATTGTCCCACTCCCGAAACCGGAATTCGGAATAAAATTTTTAGTCTATATACATGTGTATGGAGTTTTATGTATATTTCCTCCTTCCACGTGGAAGAGGAAAAAATCTCGTATCTTGGATCTAGTAATAAAAATATTCTATCAAGCTTTATATTTGTTTATGTCGGTCAAGTCCATTTTTCATTTTTCATGCTCGGAATTTACAATTTACAACTTACACGTGGATTTTTAAGACATGGGTCATTTTATTTCACGTATGAGCAGTTCTAGATATGAGGTATTAAAGGTAAATTTATATGCAAGTAGAACCTGAGATTTTCATCAATATTCCTTTTGCCGCTGGTCAACAGGAGTATAGAGTATCGCACGTTGTCGTACAAATTCTATACTGTATTGTTAGTAGTTAAAAGTTGGGAAGTTGGAAGTTCAGATTTTCAAGTTGGTGAGCTTTCTCCACGCTAATATTTTTGCATCAACTTGCTTGTCTTTATTTATTCATTGGCCGTTCGTCTTGGTCCTTTGTCTTAAACTTCTTGTTAAAAGTGGTATATAATAAATAATACATAATTCATAATAATGTAAGGCACATTTTCTTTGAAAGAAAAAGGGGTAGAGGGCAAATGCAAATGCTAATGCAAGTGTAATTTGATATTTGATACTGTGTCCATTAATTTCATTAAAAGGGAACCTCTGGTCTCTGGCCTCTCATTATTCCGTCGAAAGAAGTGGAATGGATTGGATTGGATAAATGGTACAAAATCACAAAGTGAGTGGAGAAAACTCCATACTTATACTTTATACCGTATCAGACCTCACCCAGTTTCATCAAACCAAACAAAAAACACAAAACACCGGTTTTCTACTCCGTCTGACTTTAGACTTTGGATTTTGAGAGAAAACCCTTATCACTTATCACCGGCTTGTAATTCCTGTAACTTGCCGTCATTCATTCCTTCATCCAGTCACTCATTCATGAAAAGCATGAAAATGAACATGCAATACTCATATAATATACAAACTAGATTATTATACGGTATGTGATATGATATATGGAATATGGAAAATGGAAACCTCCGTCTCCATTCTCCGTTTGGTTTGTTAGCTGTAGGTCTTAATCAATAACCATCAACCATAGAGCGTGTGGAGTGTAGAATGGAGATTTTAGAGTGTGCACCTGTGCTTTGGAGTATGTTTGTTTTCATTTTCATTTTCCCCTCCACATTTTGACATTCAAAGTTTCAGTTTCAGTTTTTCTGCTTCCACTTCCTCATCCGCCGTCGTATTGCTTCATCTCTTCACTCTTCACTACACTGTGTACTCTGTTCTATGCACCCACAATCGCCCAATTGAACTGAACTTCCAGCTCTGGCTCTGGGTGGAAGAAATTTTCATGGAAAATCAAACATGTTTGAAAGGGGAGTTAATTTAAAGGCCAGCCCAAGCAAGACAAAACACATACGCTAAACATTAAACATGTACTCGGGTATTTTTTCACTGGAATAGAAATCAAAGATCAAAGCCAAACTAAGTTAAACTGAGTTGAGTTGAGCTAAGAAAACTAAGCTAGACTTTGTCAAAGACGTTGGATTGACATGACAATGGAAAGTGGAAAAGGTCTAGCCGAGAATAATAATTTATCAATACTTCATACATCCTTGTATTTCTAGATTCTAGATTTTAGATTCTAGAACCATTCAATTCAAATGATTTTTTTGTCTCCATGCTCGATGCACCATGCACTTTTTTGATTTACAATTTACATACATTACATGTTACATGTTATGCAATGTCGTAGCTTGTAAGTTTTAAGTTGTAAGTGTGTGGGCGGTTGAGTGCAAGATGAAGAAAGGAAAAGAAAAAGAGTGAATGAATGGAATGGGTAATGGGTGTTTGCGTGAGTGTGTTGTGTCTATACAGTTTTTGACGGTGGAACTTGTCACATTTGAAAACAACTATACATGTGAAGAGGAGTATGAATAGTGAGTACCAATGCCAATGCCGGCACCAAAGCTGATGCGTATAAATATTTGTGCTTTTGTTTATGTTTACCTTCCATCGCCTTGGAATGTTTAGAGTTTGAAGTTTAGTGGTGTTTTCTCCTGTGTAAGAAAATGAGGAGTGTTAGCCATGCCAAGTGCCAAACCAAGCCAAACCAGGTTAGGCCAAAGACCAAGGAATACAGATATTGTGTACAGTATTCCGGTGTCTGGGAAAAGTGCGTAGAGAAAAAAGTTGAACTATACATTAATAATTTATGACACTGATGAGTCCAATGGATAAGGTACGCACTCACTCACTCACTCACTCTCTAGTACACTTAAAGGCAAATGTACTGAATAGTGAATGGTGTACGCACGGGTGAGAGTAGAGTATCGAGTGTGAGAGAATAAAAATGGTGGGCAAATATTATACATTATTTAAAAGTCCATATTCCATATCTTTCTCAATCTATAGTGAGTGAGTGAGTGATAGTATCACCCGCAGTTCATAGGATTTCATAGGACCATCAGCTATGAACTGCCGTTGCTTAGATATTAGATGTATCCTAAATCGTATATTGAATTCCCTTGTATTGTCTTGTATTCTCTTGTATTGTTGGCTGTTGGTTGTTGGAATTACAGATATCAGTATCGGTTTCGGTAATGTATGTGTTTACTATGTAGATTTCTGCAGTTCAGTGACCAATCTTTTCCCTCGGTCAGACATACATACGACATACGAGATACATCTACAATCTACACACGAGTATTACGCAAGACGCACATTCAAAGATACCTGACTATTGTCTATCTATCTATGTATGAATCTATCTGTATCTGTATTTACAGTCGACAATCGACAGACTACAGTTCCAGCTCTTTTAATGACAGTACAAAAATTATGTATGAGTACATGCATATCTATCTACCTGTGTGAAGTGTGTAATGTACAATGGATATATTATGTTGTATTATGTTAGGAGTTTTAATTGTGAATTGTAAATTTTACTGGTTCTGTGATGCTTCTTCTTTTCTGTCGATATCTCTCTCTCTCTCTCTGTCTTTCTCTCCTGTATTGTATTTCATTTTCCTTGCAGTGGGAAAGAGTAGATGGGTTATTGAGTAATAAATAGTTTTATTACCTGGCTAAAGGCATCACAGGCACAGCACAACAGAACATAGTCAAAATTCACATGTGCTCATGAAAGTACAATGAGCAATTCCTCCTGCCACGTTTTATCCTAATCTTGAATTGTACTGTAATATATTATGCATGTGTAAACTGTAAAATGTAAAAGTCCAAGATAGACAGAGTGAATATTCTACGGTCTCAACTCTCAAAAATCCACTTGTCTGTATTCTGTACAGAGTACAGACAGTCGAGATTCGAAACGAGCAAAAATTGTAAAAAGACAAATACCTAATTTACACAAGCACCAGCGGAGCGGATTAGTTGAATTATGAAAATACAATAATAATAATTATTATTATTATACTTATTATTGTGATTCTTATAGAAAAGCTCGTTAAAATTCTTTCTTCATCCTTTTAATTTGATTCCAAATTCCAGACAAATTTGATAATATTACAAAAGTAAAGGAATACTCACTCATTTTATGTTTATTCGGTTGTTGATGATGTAACTGTCATCTTAGAATGTAGAATGTAGAAGGCATGTAGATTTTGATGAATAGAAGATGATTTTTTCCTTGCCATTGAAATTTGAAGGTGAAGAGAGAGTGAAGGAGAAAGAGAATTGAAGAGAATTGATATTTAATGCACCCCATCCGAAAAATGATTGTTTTAATACCTTTCAAATTTGAAATAGATACAGAGTACACACTGTACAGAGTAGGAAGATGTAGCAGATATATAAAAAAAACGCTTGTGTTTTCATCGTCGATCATCTAGTGTGTGGTCTGTACAATATAAAGCAGCAGGAGTCATTTAATTTTTACAGAGCTCATATAGATACTACTACACATTACACACTAAACACATTTCTCCATGCCATGCATCTTTCTTTCTACATGTAAATATTTATGTAGATATTAGATATGTTTATTACATTGAAGAACAGACACTACATAATACAAACTACAGACAGAAACAGAGATAAAGACAGAGGATCGACATCATCAACATCCGCATCAGCGTCAGACATTTGAAAGAAGTGTGAGCTGTAAATTCAATGATACTCGCATGTTAGGTATTTTATGCGTACATGTTCAATAATATAGATTGTACATCCAGATAAAAGAGACAGATCCAATGCAGAAACAATACAATATACAATACAACGAGCATTATTATCATCATTATTATTACTTTTATTGGCAAATGTACGAATAGGAATACGCATAATATACGATAATATAATATTATTATTATTATTGTACAGTACAACAAGTGATGATGCACAGTGCATAATAATAATGATAATGAGTGAATATATTTACCCAGGGCGATCCAATAAAAAGACTTCTTTAACCGTGTTTAAGTCCAAGCTCCATAGTCCGTAGTCCGAAGTCTACATAGCCTGGAGTCAGTGCAGTCAGCAGTCAGCCAGTTTAAATCTTTTTACTATAGAGTATAGAAAATGCACGTAGAAGACCGTTCAATGTTCAACGGGAATTCATTCAGCTTGGACAAAAAAGTTATAGATAGCTGTATACTGTATTTTCTTATTCATATTCCTATTCATATTCATCTTGATCTTCATTATTCTTCATCTTTGATACTTTGATACAATGCAAGAGTGTGAAACGGTAGAGAATAGTAAATATAAGTAGAATGAAATAAGATTGAATTTCTTGTGTGTGTATTTTTTTGTAGTGTTTCAAATCACCTAGCACATATTATATTATGTACATTTCCCATACCAAAAGTATGTGAAATTCGAAATGTGAAATGTGATGATCCTACACTGTACATAGGTATTTCATTACTTTCAATTCATGTAGATCGCTAACAACAGATTGAATTCAACAAAACCAAACCAAACCGAATCCAAATTATATATAACAGACAGATAAATACGCCGTGCAATGTATGTAGAGTGTAGACTGTAGATTTTTTTATTCCATTTGTTTAGTTTGCTTTGCTTTGATTTGATTTCATATCATATCAACGTGGTATTATATTATTAGAACGCGTATGAAAATTCAGAGTAGAGAATATGATAAAAGAATACTTGGAAAATGGACAATGTTTTGAATTTTGAACTTCATTTCATATTTCATAGTTGCATGTAGAATGTATAATGTAAACACTAAACACGCACAGGTGTGAAGAAGCTCCTCAACATTTTTATATGAAAAAGGAGAAAATTCAGTGTACAGTGTACACTGTACAGTTTAAAATTGTATGATACTTTATATAAAGTTTGATTTGAGCTTGGTTGTGTTTGAGCTGTCGGATGAATGATTTCCTCAAGCTCTTCATCATATCACACGGTTGAAAGTTGAAGCTCAGGCTGAAGGTGAAGTTGAAATCTAAGACTAGCTTGTAAGTCCAAATCCAAGTCGCCTTGCTGTAACTACATACTGTACACTGTACCTAGTATATAGTACATAGTATGTACTACATGATTCACACACACCTTTGAAAATTATGGAGTTTCTCTCTCTACATTTATGTGTGTCGTTCTCACACTTTTACATTTTTAAACGACTAATTTCCATTGTGATTGTGAATGGGATTGTGTGTGGTAAAGGGCAATATGACTATTGACTACGTATTAAGATGAACAAGATAAAGTGAAAAAAAAGTCATCAAGTTGTTCAAGTTGTTTGTATTATGTACATTGTACATCGTAGGTTCATGTGAGAGAAAAGTATGTATAGTGTACATTACAGAATACAGGAACTGTAGAAACTAAAGAATAAAATTTATACTTTAGCCATCAATAGTAAGAAATTCTACGGATTTAAACTTGCAACTTGTGACTCCACACAGAAGTGTATCTATTACATTCAATTGTAATGAGGAATGAGCAATGAGCAAGGAGACTGGAATTTATTCTTTAGTGTAAAAAGTAAAAAGAATCTTTTTTTTCTATGTAGATCCTAGACTCTAGATTTTAGATTCTAGAGTCTAGAGTCAGTAGGTAATTTTCTTGGAATCGTGTGTGGAGTATGGAGATTCAAAAGAGAAACTCTCTCAGCTGTATCAGTAGTCAGTAGTCAGAACTAGTTACTGGTTACTAGTAGTAAAGTTGCATGGTCATATAAATATGCAAAAAAAATCGTAAATTGTAAATCCAGGAGTTCTTCTTCCTTCCTCTCTTTTTCTTCCGAATTCATGAATTCATGTAATTTACCTCAATTCAACTAAATCATAATGTGGAAGAAAGGTACAAGTATCTACAAGTTACAAGTACAACACACAGATTATTCACAGCAGGTTCAGTCAAAAACTATTTACTATGTAGTACATAGTATGTACTATTTATATTGTATGCATCTATTTTCTCTGTGGATTCCTCATTCTTCATTCTTCATCCTTTTGGAAATGTAAACACGTATTTAGTATTTACATGTATTGTGTTGTATATTGTATCATGTCCTTTTGTCAATAAAATACGGAGAAAAACACACATACGCATACTTGCAAACAGCAAACAGTCATGTTCAAATAAATAAATAGGATGAAGAATGTAGAATGAAAAGGAAGATGAAGAAGGAAGACGAAGATGAAGAACGAGGTGGAGGAAGAAGAAGGAAACTTTGGCCTTTTTTCCCTTTCCTTTGTACATGTGCAAAATTCAAAGAAATTAGCAATTTGAAATGGATTGTTAAGAGATGACATAGAGTGATGTACTCTTTACTTTTTACTAACATTGTTCATTCTCCATTCGCCTTTTACCATTCAATTCAGAATTCCACCTGTACGTCGTACAGTACTTTTATTCACCGCATGTATGCTAATTTTAATTTAATGAAATAATAATAATGTAGAATGTAGACATTTTGAAGAGTGAGTGAGTAAGTTGACTCGTCTTCTATTTGAATCCAGTTCTCTAATTAGACTTAATTTACCTGATAATTAATTAGCATCATGTGTCTAATTTAATGCACAGCTAGATCATTATTAATTTCAATTCAAGTCGAGTCAAACCATACCAAGTCAAGTCAGAAAGAATGCCGTGTACCCGTAATTCGCACACACATATGCACACAACTTGTATGATCTGTTTGAGCTGTTTGTACAATGTACAATTTACATGTATGTAAATACTATAGATGCATATGTAGGAATTATAGGAATTTTATGATTTTAATGAATTGGACACGACTCTTAAATTTTTTCCCATACTTTTATTTGTTATTGTTTGGGTTGTTTGAGTTTGAGTTTTTCGATGCTATTTTTCTTGAATCTTGAAACCTGTATTAGAGAGAAAGAGAGAGAGAGAGAGCAGTTGCTCATACTTGATACTTTTCATGCAGTATAATAATAAAAAATATAATAATATTTGTAGGGGAACTTTTAATAAGTTTTAATTTTCTTAATTAAAAACTATAGGAGATTGTGTATTGTGTATAGAAATTGAGAGAATAAGAGAAAAGGAGAGAACAGCTCATATGTTCAGCTCGTGTGAATGGACAGTCTCAATTCTCAATCTTTAGAGATTTATGGTGAAACCTGTAACCAATAAGTAATTTCCATTCCATGAAAGAAAATTAGTCTTCTCTTTGTTTTAAACTCTGTTTGGTGCTCTGTGTATCAAGTATGAATTGAGAATAACGAATGACTACAGAATACGGAATACCGAGCACAGACTCTAGAGACTAGGGACACCAGATAATTCATCATGCAGAATCTCCTGTTAATTAATTCATATTCATTTTCATATTCATACAAAATATAATGTAATATATAATATAATATAATGATTGTAATAACCCTACCTTTTGATGAGACATTAACTCCTTCCAATTCATTTCGTCATTATTATTATTATGTGCTCCTGTTATGCACATTGTTGCTAGTTATTATTATTGTTATTATGCATGCATACAAAATACAAATGGATGTAGAGAACGTAAACAAAAAGTTAAAGGTAAAGAGCAGAAGCAACTTTTTTGAGCTTCCGAAGTCTTCTCTCATTACTAGAAAAAAACCTATGGAAAACAAAACAATAGGGCAGAACTACATGTTTACATACATAGAACCAGAATGACGATGATGTTGAATTTGCACAGTCAAATTGCAGTACACTTTCATCCGTGATTTTATAACAAACTACATATTACATTTAATGTTCAATATCAAAAAAGTACATAAAGAAATCCAGTCTTTTCAATTATTTGATCATTGCTCATTGAACGTGCTCTTACTTGTTTGTAGTTGGTAGTCAATTTGTTTTGTCTTATTAGTGCATAAGTAATTACAAGGAAGAGGGTTGAAAATTATATGCCGTACATCCTCCATTCTACACTGTATTAAAATAAAGTGTCTTCCTCCTTTGGTTTGGTTTGGCTTGGTTTCTGGTCAGCGGCAAAATCTTTATTTTACGGAAAAGTGATGAGTGAAAAATTTGCAATTTGTAATTGGATTCATAAACATTCTCGTATATTGGAGCATTGAACTTGACATGTCCAATGTCCAATCTTTGCATAAAATAATGCAAGATGCAGAATCTAGAATCTAGAATCATACAAGACAACACTGACCCCTAAATGTCATGTTTTAATTAGCTCATCGGCTTTTTCTTTTCCATTTCCCAATTTCTTGTGGTTTGCAGATTGATTTTGATCTTGATTTTTTTTACATGCCAAATTTGCGTGAATTGTAAAGTGGTGTGAATTGTAAAATATTCCAAACGGCTGTATACAAAAAATGTATTGTGCATTGTGTACTAATTTTTTTGTATATTGTTCTGCATTCAGCACCGTTGTATGTTGTAGTGATGCACATAAATTTTATTAGGAAAACAAGTTATCAAGATGCAAGATCAAACTCTTTAATCTGCAGTGAATGTCATGTAGAATTAAGTATGAATAGTGCTCAACCAGTACAAAGTATATACAAACTAGAAAGAGCAGTGGAAGGCTAAACCGCTAATAGTAGCAATAGTTCAACTAATTTACACATTACACACACTCACACATGTAAAATACACAATATACAGTATATTTAATGCATATGTATTTATGCATTCTCAATTCTCAATGCTCACGTAAATCTGTCGACTGTCGACCAACCACTCATTTAATTGTCAGATGAGATTGTCAAATTCCACTGGGGATTTTTTTCCTCTCCACTGACGATGAATCAAGATTCAAGCTTCAAGAATCAAGCCAAGCCAAGTCAAAGAAACACCGAATACCAAATACCGAATGTGACAACATGTGCATATAAATAAAAAAAAATATGCATATTATGTCTCTCTCTCTCTCTTCCTAACTATCTAATTACTGTAAAATCCAGATAGACGAGCTAATTGAAAAAATATGAATGGAATATCAGATACACGACAAGAAAGGGAGAGAGAGCGAGAACAAGAGGGATTTTCTCGTCTCATCTTGTACCATGTATCTAAATTAGCTGTATGTGTGGTAGTTTGTACATAATATGTATTTAGATTTAATTTAGATTTGGAACCACATAGTCACAGAGTTGCACGGTGTGTACTATGTAAAAAGTATACAGCATAGTGGATACAAATTATGCGCCAAACCAAAACCAACTATACACAAAAATAACGAGTATCAAATTGTTTCCGTTAGTTACAATTTTCATCATACCTCGAACTTTTCGTATGTGTATTTGTATTTGTATTTTCTTGATTTCTCTATGAGAAAGAAGTCGCCGTCATTTTCATCGTCATCATCTGTGTCGTGATGTTTGAAATCTGCACATCTGACAGAGAATACATGTACTCAGGTGTTTGCATGGTGAGTTCTGATCTGATCAAGCGTGCAGAGTCCATACTAATAAGAAAGAATAATAATAATACTAAGGAAGAAGACGAGTTTATAAGTTCTAAGGATCTTGTGTTAATCTTAGTTCATAAACTAAATTAATGAAAGAGATGAAAAAAGAAGAGTAGAAACAAAAATAAGAATAATAAAAGTTAACTTTGATTCTAAGTTTTGATTTGGAATTTTGCGTTTTGATTTTAATGCTTCGAGGGATCAGCCGACTGCCTCGATCTGAACGCTTGTGAGATTGAAGAAGATTGAATCAAATGACAATAACAATGCCAATGATAAAAGCAATGGTAATGTAATGGCAATAGCCATAACAATAACAATAACAATAATGCTAAGAGAAAAATAATGGCAATTGGAATCGCTTGTTAAAAGAATGACTTTGATGATGGCCAAATCATCATCACGATCTCTGATCCTCAGCAAAGCTCTTTGAGTCTTTGAGACTTTGAATCTTGAAACAGTCGGCTTCAACTTCATCTTTGGCTGTCACACATGTTTTTCGTTTCGTTCTCAATCTCTTTTCAAAGTCATCTCTGTTCTTGTCTTGTCTTTAACTTTGTGCCCCCGTTTACATTATTGTACATTGTGCACATTGTAGGATATATGACATACGTTGTGCGTCATAAAGTGTACATTATATCAATATGTGATATTCATGCAGAATAAAGAGTAAGATTGAAAAAGTGTATAGAAAAAACTGCAGAAAAGTTTAAAGTTTAATGGAAAAAAATGTAAAAGAGGAAAGAAAACAAAACAAGATGACCAATGACAGTTACCTTTTGTGACTGCTCTGATCTGAAACTACAAACTACTAGGCTTCACTATTCACTACTTTATGCCTATACTTTGTACTTTGTACTCTGTTCTGTATTCTGTACTTTGTTCATCTGGCAGCCCTCAGCGCTCAACTCTCAACTCATCATCAACATGATCGTTTATCGTCTTGATCATCTCATGCCAGAGATCTCTGATAAAGTCCAGCTCTTCTTTCAATCCTGTCTTCGTCATCCTCTTTGCCTTTGTCTTGGTCTCCGTCTTCATCTTTGTCTTGTTCCATTATGTACATTATCAACTATTTAAAACCAGAATATAGCTTTTTAATGACTCTGTAATACTTTGTGCTTTTCCGCCTCAAAGAAGAATAAAGAGAAATAACAAAACAATATAAGTACATAATGACAATACAATGCAAAGAGATTTGTAGGGAATTCAATAGAAATTAGAAATGATTGAATAAAATACAAAATATACTAGACACTAGACAAAATGAAGCGAAATTTACTAGCGATAAGTTTTATTACATTATTACAGAAATCCAATGAGTGATCCAATGACATTTACAAGAGAGATTAAGTTTGGATTTAGATTTTAGATTGATATCAAATCTATATTCACATCTCTGTACAATCTACATTTTACATACATATTCCACACGCGCATCCTATTTACTTTGTAGGTACTTTGTATTTACCTCTGCTCAACAACAACCAATTCAGTACTTATACAAAATGGATTTATATCTGTGTACATGTGTATCGTTTGATATATTTATGAAGAGGATATAGTGAAAAAGCAAATGTACCTCTTTGTATCGAAAATCCAACGGATTTGGTTGTATGACTGTATGTAGTGTGTATGTGTGATTAGATTTATTGCCCTCCCTAATCCTCCATTCATGATGTGAATATTAAGTGGACAAGATAGTCGGTTGATTGGAACGAGGTAAATGATGATGGTGGTGATGATGATGATAATGATAATGGTGAGGGAGCCAAGCATTTTTCATAGGGTCAACTGAAACCTAAAACTTGAAGCAAGTTTGTTGAGTTTAGTTCAGTTTTATTTAGTTTTGATTTTTGATGTGGAACTGTAAAGTGGAGGTTGGGTGGTAAAAAAGTGTTATGATTGCCCATGTTTACCCGAGAAAGAGCACAAAAGTACCATAGAATGTTGAATATGTGCATGAATGATGAATGATATATTGCACTCTGTGGCATTTGACATTGCTCATATTGGAAAAAAACGGAGTAGTGTGTAAAGCATATTTTGTATGGTGTATATTATAGTGTTTGTTGTTTGGCTTTTGGAGTTTGGATTTTTGTGTATCATGTGCTTTTGTAATTTCCTTGTAAATTGTAAATATCTGTATTACATATTACATCTCGTGCATAACATTGTTGTTGTGGACTGTTTGAGTTTTGTATTTATTTGCGTGAAAGCTCGGAGCTCGGATCTTTTACTTGGCTCTTCAGTCACATGTACCTACAAACAGAGAGGACTGTACACATGAATGTTTTTTCATCTTGTTTTTGCTGGTCTCAGTTGTGTTGTGTCTTGTGTACTCTTGGTATTATCACGGTAATAAAATATAATCAAAAGTTAATTTATCAAAGTAGACGAAATAGATGAACGTCGGCCGTCTCTGGACTCTGGTCTCTGGTCTTCTCTTCTTGTTTACTATGATATTCTTCCAAGTTTCTTCTCTTGCATTATATATGTTTGTACTTTTAATCATAATGATACGAGACTAAATGATTAGAGTAAACAAATACCATTTTTTTCAAAAGGATTGTGTATTCTGCGTGCATTCTCTTGATCTTTCGTCTTGTTGTTATTACTTATTGTTCACTGTACACTCTACATGTTTCACGTGGTATTAGCAAATATTGGTCTCAACTCATCATTAAAGCTGACAGCTTACATATTATATGTACACATGTATTCGTGTTCGTAGTCCTATTCGTATTATCTAATATAATATGAAAACAAAGTTCTCCAGTCTCAAGACTCAACAAGAAGAAGACCAAGACGATGATGATCTCTCATAATTACTCATTTTTGACGTGTTAATTTTCTTCAAATTCTTCATCATCTTCCCATCTCAAGTTGAACTAATAAATACAGTTGCCAAATGTTATGACGTGACTTGGGACTAGAGACTTGGGATTTGAGATGTAAGATAGAAGATGCAAAACGCAGGATTATGGGATGCTCTCCAAAATTTGTTGTGTATCAAAATTTGTCAAAATTTTGCACTCGTCTCATTTTATCAGAGTAAATGAGAAAAAATGATGGTGTGTACATGGTTCATTATATGTATAGATTTAAATTGGATTTAACCTTTTCACTACGGCTACACTTATAGTTAGCGTGTATGTATAGCCTGATTAAAATTCGTTTCGTAAGCTATGTGGCCGGAATATTGGGGAAAAAAATTTCTTATTTATGATCAAATTTCAAAATTAATAGTGTACATATGTATTTTATGCATCACAAAAAATTTTGAGAAAACGACAAAAGTCGGTATCCGGCCACAGTACTTTTCAATACTTTTCGACTTTTGGTATAATCAGGCTAACAAACATTAAAAAAAATTTCGACTAAAGTCCGTTACCGTGACGAAAAGGTTAAATTCCATCAGGTTTCTTCATCAGAAGAATCGAGCTTCAAGATTCTAGATGCAAGATTCAATATAGGGTTTGTCCATTTTGTCTTTGAATTGCTTATGAAAAAAAAATTAAAAAGTAAAAGATGTGAAGTGTGAAGATCACACGTAGAAGATGCCTCCTTACTGCTTACAACTTGCAATACGTGCAACGTACAATGTACAAGTGTACATTCTATCATACATGATACACGATGTATGGAGTATAGAATATAGAGGATTTAGGCATAATTTGTAATTCTGTGAAAACGACGGATTTTCATCTACACGACGACGACAACGACGATGATGATGAAGAAGAAAAACCAGGTTTCACGTAATTCAGTACACAATGCAAAGTACATCCTTGCAAGTACACATTACTGTTTACCGTACACCGTGCACACATGATATATTGAATCAGTATTGAGGAAACTAGTGCAAAAGACGACATGGGAGCTCTCGTCTTCGTGAATGTGAATTTTTTTCATGTTTTCATGTTTTTTCATCATTTCTCTGTCTCTCTTGATTTTCATCCTATCCCTCTCATTTTGCTCAGATAACGTGCATAAAATGCATGTAAAAAATGTAAACAATATTTATAAAACGAGTATAAAATGTATTACAGAAAAAAAGTAGGAGATAATTTCCGTATAAAATATGTATAAACCTCATCAAAACTAAGATGAAGACGAAGTGTGAAGAGAGGAGAGTGGTGGTGTGAGTGAGTGAGGGGGAAGGAGTGATAATGAATGTGAAAAAAAATGATAGAGATTATAAATATAAAAATAAATGTACCTATATGAACATAATATAACATAATATAATATATATATGGAATGCACAAAGTTAGCACTAAATTTTATCTATTTGAACACAAATTGTTGGTTGATGGTTGATGGTTGCTTCTGACTCTGTTGTGAATAACCTGATGTTCTTTTATCCTCATTAATATACATGCTGCATACAGTAAACAGTAAACAGAACCTATGCATAAAGTTTTTTGCACCCTGAAAAAAAACAACAACAAGTGCATGCAGATTCATATTTCATTTAACGTGGAAAAAAGATACGTAGCAAAGTACTTATGAAAGTATACCTAATATAAAGTATAAATAATAAAAGCATGAAAAGATGAAGAAACTAGGAAAAAAAGAAAAAAAAAGGAATCCCGTTTTAACTAATAAAGTGAGTGTGAAGAGTGTCATGTTTATACGATAAGGATAATATTTTGAGTGGTTTCTTCATATCTGTGTCACATATGAAGATTATTTATATTTATTTATTAAATTAAATATGCTAGAATCTAGAATGCTACAAATTGCATACAAATTATTTGTACTGTATAAACTACCAACAAATGATGCACTACCAATGCCAATTCAATTCCATTGCGTTTTGGAGACACATTCGTTTACTGTTCACTTGTTAATGGTTCCAATGGTTTTACTATGAGGATTGGGGATGAGAATCTCTACGTTTTTACAATGTACGCTCTTTGCTGGCTACTTGCAACATACAACACACACAAGATACGAGATATGAGATACAACTTGAATGCAAAATGGAAAAAGCTCATCATCATGGAAATAAGTTTTGAGTTTTGGATGAAAAAAAAAGGATTTGAAAGATAAATAAATTATTTTTATGTGACTAGACTCTAGACTCTCTTACTACTGCCTTTTGACTATAAACTTTTCACTGTGCACTGTATACTCTTTTTAATTTTTTACTTGGTTTTAAACTTTAAATAATAAACATAAAATATCAAATAGGAACTACATCATGTATCCCAGCACATTTCTCTCACTTTTCTATCATACACAGTAAACGAACATACAGCGGACAAGTTGTAGTTACAAGAGTAGTACACGGACTCCCCTGATCAGACCAGAGAGTCAGACACGATTCTCATGTAGAATGTAAAATGTAGAATGTACATTGTACAGTGTACAGTAATGGACGAGATGCAAATGGAAAACCAATGTTTTTACCCCTATTAGTTTATTTATTCACCCAATGACTCCAAGTTGAGTTGAGTAGTTTAGTTTAGAGTTTAGTCCAACTCCAAATTCAAGTACAAGTATATACAAGAGCAGTCCAATACACATTGAAACTTTTTTAGTCAAGAGTCAAGATGTGATCCATCCGTCCATTCAATTTGTGTATTTTTCATACTTGTATCTTTTCTTGTATTGTATTGTATTCTATTCTATTGCCATGCCGCACATACGCACATAGGATACAGATAAATCTGTCTATACATTGAGGATTGTGGTAAAGAATGTTCATGTCTGTGTGTGGCTGAACACTTACTCGTGTGATGTTACTTGTTTTTGGGGTGGTGTAGTTTTGAGTATGGAAAATGGAGTATATGCAGTTTGGTGTACACTCTGGTGCTCATTCACTGACTATGAAAAAAAGTGTTTGTTGTACATTGTACATATTTTTGTGTGCATTTCCACTTTTTTATTTTTTATGCCGTTTTATGCTTGACTCACTGACACTCTGACTCTATTTGTTGTTAGATGTTTGATGGTAATGGGGAATGGGTAATGGGACTGCGGTGATGTTATGTTGGTGTTCTGATGGTGTAAATACAATCAATGATATATGTGACAGAATAATAATAATAATAATAATAACATTTGACCATTTTATACACATCTCTGCTCCATCTTATATCTTGAGTCTTGAGTCTACCAAAAGTTATATGTGTGGTCATGTGTGTTTAATGTTTTTGTGTATGTTTCTTCTCTACTGACTGTGTGGAAAATGAAACGAAATGAAATTGCCGTTAGACAAAATTCTAAATTCGAATTCAAAATTCAATGTTAATCTTTTCTTCGTCTTCATCTTCTCGATCTCTTCTTCTTGTTCTTCAAGTTCTCCATTTTCTGTTACTTTTTCTTATTTTGGTGTTGTATTTATATTTATATTTAGAGGAGAAAATTATTACAGTGTGTCCATCTTGGTTTTATATCTAAATAGCTGTACAATGTACAATGCAAGTTCTTTACATGTAGAACGTAGAATGGAAAAACTAGCAACAATTGGAAGGGGTGAAGAGCAGCAACAAAAAAGAAACAAAATAACAATGAAGAAAAAACAGACAGCACACTATACTTTTTTCATTCAACCTTTAGACTTTAAAGTTTAAAGGTGTCCAAGTTTAAATTTTGTTGGTTGTTGAGGAAAAAAACGGCATGTCATTCCTTTATTTGAATTGGATATTTTGTATTTTGTATGCATGGAAATCGTGTACGACTCTTTTTTTGGATTTGAATCGGAATTGGAATTTAAATTTTATTTCATTTCATTTCATAGAAGAGTGGATTTGAGGAATGAGAACACTTGCTGTTTTCAGTTTCAGTTTTTTCTACTTGTAGCTTGGAGCTTTGAGCTTTGACGTTTTCCCTCTAAATTTTGTAAAGATAAACACCACACAGTATAAAGTATAATATGTATACAGATTACAGATGTGTGAACTATGGATAGTTTTTTTCATGGTTTTCTTTTCCATTGTTATCCTCTGTTTCTGTTTCTGATTCTGTTTGTGAAGCTTGTGGATGGGAGAATTGAGATTTGAGATGAAAGTGAATCGAGGATGGACAAAAATTATTGTGTTTTTTTTTGTTTTTTGGGGAGGGGGTGAAAAAAAAAAGAGTCCTATAAAACAAAATACAAAATGAAATGAAACCGAGACTGAAATGAACCAATTTCCCCTGCTTAAGTGTCTCGTCTCATGCATGGCAGCACACATTGTTTATTCTACTATGACTTTTAATTTTCTCAAGTTCTATCTAGTATCTAGTATCTGTATTTGTAAATATACACATATTGTATGTTGTATGTAGAAAACATAAAACATGAGCTGTCTACTATCCACTGTCTATAGTGCATACATGTGTAACATTATATGAGATTGTTCCATTTACTTTTTTCCTATGTGTTGTGTTCTGTTGGTCTTTTAAATAATTAGTTTTACACGCTGAAACCACAGCAGAAGAACTGCACGTAGTGTAATATGTACAAAGTATGAAGTATTAAATACAAAATACAAACGCTGGCAATTGCTCTCTCTCTCTCTCTCTGTCTCTCTGTCTCTGACTCTTCTGACTATTCCATTTTCTAAATGTGTCCATCCACGTTCTACGGTCTACGGTCTACGTACAAGTATTTACATTGTATGCACAACGCACAATGCACTTGCATTTTATACTTGACTTGATGTGTGTGGTTCTTTTTAGTATTATTTATTTACTATGTAGGACCGCTTCGCTTCGCTGTTGCAACTTGCAACTCTAACATTGTACATTGTACATCGTCCATATGGCATGTAACATACGAATGCATGGACATGGCATTGACATTGGAATGGAATGGAATAGAAATTCAGGTTCAGGTTCATGTGCATGCTCCAAGCTCGATGTTCAATGCTCAGAGTCAGAGCAAAAGGAGAAAGAAAATGCATTTATTTCATTTCCAAATGAAAAAAGTGCAGGAGAGTGTACACTGTTTATAACTTTTTATACCACATAAACATGCCATAAGTGCAGTTTTGTTTATTAGTACAAATTACACATTTATATTTATGTCCATCCGTCCATTCATTATTCGTGTCTGTAGTTTGTAGCTTGTAGACTGTAGTCTGGGCCTTCTCAGTTCTCACTTGGTGGAAATGGGAAATTGGAAGTGGAAACTATAATCTTATAATTTAGTTGAAAGTTTAAATCCAATTCATCCAGTACCAATTCGTACAGTACGCCAGCAATTCAGCTCAATTCTGTGTTTTACACTTTGTATAATTTGTTTGTTGTTTTTCCTTCCGAGGCTCAAACACAAACTTTGGACATTGGTGTGAATTTGAGTTTGAATTCAGACTTTGATTTAAATTTAAATTCAAAACACTGTACTGTACGCATATTTCAGGGAATGAATGAATGAACTTGGGAGTGACCCTTGTCCGTTATAGTTTCTTCCTCCTTTCCTCAATGCGCTTAATATGTAACTCAGACAGAGTGCTTAATGGGTAATCTCTGTAATTAGAACTTGATTATGGTTATTGATAAATGTGCAGCAGGAACGTAATAAATATGTATAAATATATGTTTCATCTTACGTAATATTCACACGAAGTACTCTATATCATATATGTACACTATAAAATATAAACTGTTCCTTAGCCTCTATTCTTTAGGATTTAGAACGTGTGTAATATATAATATATGTAAGAGTCATGAATCATGAATCATTAAGAAATTACGATTGTACATTGTACATAATTTTTTATCGATCCTGTTTCATCCCATTTTAATCACATATTATATCTAATATTTATGCATATTCAAAGCGGTAGTGTTATAATATGTAACATATCATACAAAGCTCAAGATTTAGGGCTAGTTGTAAAGATACAGATAAAAGATTTGAAGAATGATGCATTTTCTGTATACATTTTCCATATGCAGTGTACATTGTACAGAGTACAGCTTTAATGACCACAGCGCACAGATCAAGATTGTCATTGATTTTACGTAAATGTACTAAATATACATTTTAAGTTCTATGATGTTAGACGTCATACACACACAAACTTCCTGTAATCTTGATTCCGCGTTTTATTATGTTACGTATTACGTATAGTTCCTTTGTATTACGTATTTTGTGGGCCAGAATTGGTTGTTGGTTGTTGACGGAAAGGATTGCTGCGTTCTTGTTCTGATTTCTTTCTTGTTTGTGAATTAGTGAAACAGACTCATTAGTAATATTGGTATGATATTGAGAATGGAGGATGGAGGATGGGGAATTGATAACGGAATGAGAGGGTGGATGAGTTTGATGATATGAAATCCGCATTGTACATGTTTGAGTCAAGTCAACTACAGTTTAGAACTGCTGTTGCTCTTGTTATGATTCTTTTTTTTTCTGTAAAACTTGATTCATATTTATTTAAACTTTTGAGGCGAATTTCAAACATAATTAACAAACAACTAATCTTGATACAAACAAGACAATGATAATAATATTATACTCTTAGTAGAAAACACAAGACAAGAAAATCATGGTATTTCAGCTAGATAATCGAAGG
>JAQGBH010002640.1:0-23387 GCA_034698265.1 Sminthurinus aureus
TGAACTTGTAAAAATTTAGGAGCATAGGTGGGAAAAGTAACGGGATTGGTTGGGATTGTTTGGGATTGATCGGGATTTGTGGGGATTGCCGGGGATTGCTGGGGATTGCTGGGGATTTGTTGGGATTGGGATTGTGGGATTGGGTTTTAGTTTTGCCCAGGAAAAGGTATTCAGGGTTTGTTGACCACCATATGAAAAGGGTTGGCAATGTATTTTTGATGACTCCGGGGCAATTTGAAATGGCGAGTTGGGAATGTGAGACCAGTGAATGTAAAAAAGCAAAACGGAACGGGTTTAACTACTCGTTACTGGACGATATGAAGCAAGCGGGTTTCAGTGATATCTGTAGTACGCGGGTTGTCAATTCGCCGAATATGAAGCTGCCAAGTATTCTAATTCTCCAGTTTTTTGTCGTGTCAGATAAAATGTCCGATCCTTGGAGCATTCGAAAGGTAATCGATTGGAGTGAGACTGTATTTGAGGCACACATTCGATCCTTCATTTTAGTCTACGTCACCTCTTCAATGACACCACGAATCAATCGAGGTTATTACTACTGTTCAAACTGTGTAGAACATGGACACATGGGATATGAATTTCGTTTAAATTGCCCTCCTGGTCAAGGTCAATGTCAAGGTCAAATTGAGGAACTTCATATGCCAAAAACCGGTACAACGGATAATTTACCGTCTTGTTACGAACAAATCATGACCTTTTACAGCCATCTTCTAAAAACGTCCAACAGATTACCTGTTGAGATAAATCCAATTCAGTATTCAAAATACGACTTGTTCCACTATGTTGTTCCAGAAGTACCGTTGGATTACCAAAGTGTGAAATTTCGTACCCCTTTTCATCGTCAAGGACTTGTGACTGCAAAAGAAGCACTTCAATTCTCTTTGTACACAGCAGTCAATCTGACAGTTGTAAACGACTTTCAAGGAATTGGGAGGACTGGC
Organism: Sminthurinus aureus; assembly: GCA_034698265.1. Taxonomy (NCBI): domain Eukaryota; kingdom Metazoa; phylum Arthropoda; class Collembola; order Symphypleona; family Katiannidae; genus Sminthurinus; species Sminthurinus aureus. The sequence continues at coordinate 960 of JAQGBH010002640.1, forward strand.
TATAGACATTTGCTTTTTGAATTAGAGCAAGTTCATTGGCTCTCAGGCAGCTCAGGTTTGCTGAAAGCACATTTTTATCCACTTCAAGAACAATTTTACCGATTCGTTACAGCGTATCAAGTGAAGCCGTTGAAGTCTTCTCTTCAGATCTATGTTACACCATTTCACCGAGAATTGTGGCTCCATCTTGGGATTTTTGTGGTAGGTACCGCCATCTTTTTGACATTTTTTAAGTGGTACTGGAACTGGAAAAGCAATGTTGCTAAAGCGGTGGATCAGAAGTTGACTCAAATATTTGACGTGATCAAAATCTGGCAACTACTCCTTAAGCAGATTTGGGTTACAACAGATAGTCTGTTTTGGATACTTCGGATTTTTATTGAGCAGTGTGATACAGAAATCCCACCTTCAGCAATGAATCAAAACAAAGAGAAGAAATTGAGTCAAAAGACAGTACCAGTACAAAAGCAACAAAAAGAAAAAGAGGATGATCCAAAAACAATAGGTCAACAAGAAAGTCAACTTCGAGGACAAGCTCAAAATCTGAAAGAAACAAAATGTCTACAAAAATTTCAACTTCGAGGAGAAGGTCAAGATCTCGATCAACAAAATTATCCATCAAAAGGTCAATTTCGAGGTCAAAATCTAGATGAGCAAAAATGCTCACAAGAAGGTCAACTTGAAGGTCAAGAGATTCGGTTAAGCATTTACATATTAATTCTTGGATTGTGGCTCTTGATATTCTTGGTGCTAACAAATGGGTAAGTTACAAATTAAGATTTTTGGAATTTGGCGGCAAAATTCATTGAATAAATCTAGATGGTGCGCCCTCTTTTAACTCTCTTTACACTAAAACTAGATACAAAGGAACCATCAAAAGCGAGTACGTAGTCTCAAATCCATACACAGTCAAGTGGAAATACGCTGTAAACGTTCTGGAAGATATCTTTGACATACCTTTTAGTCCTACTGTCCAATTAAAAAAATCAAAATGGTGGTACAAATTTCGTAAATCCACCCTATTTTCCCCCCTCGATTCTGGTTTTTGGCTCAAATACAACCTTTCAAAGCAGTTCTCTGTCTTTTACTGTCTATTCTTTTAGAAAGTTCCTCTCAACTTTTGAATTCTCCATACAAATAAATGGAGAGCGCGAAAGTTGAGAGGAACTTTCTAAAAGAATAGACAGTACACTACACCGGATTTCCAATGTCCCGAAATACTTCAGGATGATGTTACCACACCGTTGTCCGACGACGTTTATCTTTATAGAAAATACGATAACGCATTCGAATGGCGGAACTGGCATAATGCCAGTGGTGCCCCCTACCGAAAAGCTATAGAAGAATACCACCTTGGATGGAAAAGCTATTGCGACAGTTGGTGCCTCACTTATCGTCATGGTGACGTCAATGACCGGAAACCTTTTATTCAAAGCAACTGCAACACGATTAAAAAATGTCAAGAACACGTCAAATTCATCGTCCTATTTCATCGAACATGGCAAACCTGTTTTGAAGAGTTGAGAAATGTCATCAAAAAGGAGCTAAGTGTAAGCCGTTCCGCCATTTTGATAGTTCCGGATCAGGATTTTTCACACTATTGGTCAATCTTTAAGGAGATGATGAAGAATAACCGGTCCATGTTCAGATTCTCGCACAATAAAAAATCAGGCATCAAGGATGAATCTTTTAAACAGGTAGACAACTATGTCGTTTTTGAAGGATATGATCGCCACTACCCCCTGGCGATGACTGAGAGAATGGGAAGACTCCTTCAATCTGGAATCCTCTTTTTGTGGATCAAGTGGGAAAATATTCGATATGGACCACCAACACATGACGCCTTAAATCAAAATGTAGATGGCGTTGGTGTTGGCGCTCGCAAAACCATGATTAAATTAGGATGGGATTGCAGCACCCTAATTTTTAGTAGCGTATGTCCTTAAAATTGTACAGACTTTTCCCGAAAGCGTAAATCTACTCCAACAATTTTAGATTCTAGCAACATTTCCCCCAAACTTTGGAAGCACCTTGATTTTGGTTTTGATTTTAGTACTATACGCGATATGTAGGTGGCGTGTAGAGTGTAGACTGTGGACGTTGTTTTTTGGCTATCAAAATATCGAAATAAAAAATTTTTTTAAATACTGGTGCAGTATGAAACAATACCAAAAGCTTGGAAAGTCCCTTGCTAAAAATACAAATAGAACAAAACTGTGGGAATAGTTTTACGCTTTTGATATTGGCATTTTTACATAATATAATATTAGAAATTAGAATGTATAACTTTACGCCAAAATTGATGATGATTTTTTTATATACAGAGCAGAAGAGTCTGCACCGCTATTGAAACCCTTTTAAAACGGAGGGCGAGTCAACGAAGGACAAGAAAAACATCCTATTTTATCCGTTTTGATTTGGAGGACGAGGTGCCGCCGTTCCGCCCTCTGGCGTTCCGAGATTCCAACGTTCATCTCATCTTTCTCGTCTATTTCTATTTCACTCTCCTTTCTCTCGGATTTTTGCTCTTGGAATTCCTGTGGTGCTTAAAAAAATCTCTGTATTATGCACTAAAATGCCTCATGACCATTTGCTGGTACCTAATGAAAATAATCTGGAGAATTGTGAAGAAAACGTTTTCAAAGCTCAAAGCTCCAGCTCAATGACAATTTCAATGGCAAAAGAGCAAGAGTAAACTGATTGTGAGAAAAAACAAAAAACTACTCAGAGATTTCATAAATAAAGAAGCCTCTTGTTTTTTTCTAGTATGCAAAGTTGTGGGTCAAAAGTAACTATAGAGAAAAGTAGAGCGTAATCCTAATCTTTATCATCATCTTGTGTAATGTAATATTCATTGCAGTTGATTTACTAGTTTTAAAATGCCCATGGTTTTTCTACATGAAACATGAAACTTTAACTGTTTAATTTTAATCCTCTTAGTTTTCTCTCTGTCGCACTCTCCTCTACACTGTTTTTTGGTTTGTGATTTGGCTTGACATTTGACTGTTTGACTGTCTTAAAATAGTAAAGGTAATCGCCTTTTGTCTTTGCCCTTCTTTTTTTGTACTTGTGGCTGTTTTTAGTACCCGTTTTTTATTTTTACAAACATTTCAGACATAATATTGAATATTGAATGGAAATTTATATTTGATATTTACCAATAGTCGTTCAAAGTTCTTCCAGCTCAATTGTCAATAGTAAATTTTCAACTGTCTTTCAATTTTCAATACAGGACCAATTAAAAGACAAGTGAACAAAGAAAAGTGATTTTTTCTAACAACACTCCACTCGCTACTCACAAGTGATTGTTCATTGACAATTGATCATTTATCATTTACCATGGCGACTTCCAGCTGTAATCACCAGTTTCCAAAATCTGCACTTGAAACAATGGAAGGTGCAAATTCTTTTGGGCGGGAATTACATGAGAGCATGAGTACAAATGGAGATGTGACATTTCTCGTTGGTCCGAAAGATAAAGAAGAGGAGATCAAGTCATCTGTTCTTGTTCTTCGTACATTTTCCACCGTCTTTGATACGCAATTTAATGAAAAGTGGAAGAGTCAACAACAAGCCATTAGACTCCCGGACATTTTCCCAAAAATATTCCGGGTTTTCATCAAGGTAAAAAATACAGAGTCTAGAGTCTAGAGTCACAATACATTTTTAAAGCAGAAAACAAATCACACGATTCATACAAAATACCTCGTAATTTTAAACCATTTGCACTGTTTTAAAGAGTTTGGTGACTCCGATTTGTTTCACAGATTTTGTTCTTAGACATGAACTTGAACAGCGGTCATTTTCTGAACTCTCCGGAACTGGATCTGTCCATTGAAGACATTTTGCATCTCCTCTACATTGCAACCAAATTTGAGGTCAACTCGATTCAATCCTTCTGCAGAACTTTAATTAAAAGTAGAATGGACCTCAAAAATATCGTCTTGGTCTATGAAACTCTTCAAAAGATGAATGAACCGGAGCTGGAGAAAAAATCCTTTGATTTTATCATCACGTACGAAAAAAAATCAATAATAAATTATCAATTGTATTAGTTTTTCTTCTCTTTTTATTTTTATTTGCGGAGATTAATTGCAAATTAAAAGACAATGAAAAAAATTTATCATAATCCTATTTTTTGTAAATACTACAGAAACTTTGATCGTCTTTTGGAGGAAGATTCCTTTATAGATTTTTCCATCCACAGTTTGACAGGATTTTTGAAAAGTGATGAGTTGTTCGTTCCGGAATTTTCCCTGTTCAAAGGAATTTGTCGGTAAATGTCAAATTTCGAATGTCAAATATCAATTATCAGTAGTACTTTTAAGTTTTTTTGTTTTGTCCGTATTTTTTTCGTCAATTGTCTAATTTCTACATCTTTGATGTATCCGTATTTTTTCGTTTATTTCCAGCTGGGCGGAATCCACTAGTAAAAAACAGCAAGAGATGAAAATGTGTGGGGGAAATGAGCGAAAACTGTTGGGTGACCTTTCCGCTCTCCTCCGTCTTCGATTGAGGAACATTCAAGATTTTTATGAGACTGTTGAGCCCACCGGGTTTTTCAATCTGGAGGAAATTGTTCGCATTTGGTAATAATAATAATTAATAATAATCATCATCAAGGTTTAATAAAGAATTTGAGACGCGAGACTCGACGCTCATTCTAGAATTTTGCTTTTGTTTTTTTGTTTTTCTTCTAGTGAGCCAAGTGAGGTGCCGTTGTCGTTGGTTGTCGTTGAAAAACCCCGAATTTTGGACAACTGCTTTGTGTACATTCCAGACCAGAGGACGGTTGTGAGCGTGGTACGAGTTGACTCCCTTTGTGCCTGTTGCCGTGACCAAGGTTACGGGAAATGTCGCTGTCACTATAGCTTGAAATTTTGTATTTTTGATGAGGAGCTTGGAAAGGAAATTGTGCCCTTGACGGTGGAAAACGCCTGGTCATGTCTACATCTTTTATTTGTTTTAAAAAAACGGGTTACTTTCACACCGGATAAAAAGTACAACATTTATTACGAGCTGCAGGTGAGTGTCATTATGAGTTCATTATGCATTATGTATAACTTTTAACTTTTAAACCACATGTTCAATGTTCAATGTCTATTTTTCGTGTACTCAAAAAATGTTTACCTTTTAAAGTGGGGTTTTTTGGGCTGCTATTTCAGAAAAAGGGAGTAGCTCCACGTGCCATTGTTAGCGTCAAGGGAGTATCCCTTACGTTCAGAACCTTCCCACATCGTTACTGATTTATTAAGAGAAGAATGCCAATGCCAATTCCAATGTGATGACGAGGACGCACTTTCTTTCAAACCAATTTCGACTGCAAATAGTTGTAAATATATAATTATAATAATAATATGCTATGAGATGTGAATATTGACTAATTTTCACTTTGAATTTCCCATATCATGAGTCTCAAGCCATAAATCAGTTTCATCGTATTGTACTTTGCAATTTAACAGAATTCAAATTCAAACTCAAATGCACGAATTATGCAGTTTTTTAAGGAACATGTCTATATATATTTATTATTACGCAAATAAAAATTAAGTTATGACTTGTGCAAACCAAAAACCATCTGCAGTTGTTTCTTGTTCTTATATCAGTAAAACTTTGGATTGAGAGAGAAAAATTGAGAGTGGCGTCAGACTTTGACAGAAAATAAAAAAAAATGCAAAAGCTGTTGGAATTCAAAGCCACTCCAAATTATTCTCTCGCAATCCAAACTTTTCTTCCCATGGAACCACAGAAACGCATGTCAATCAGAGAGAGGATTTTCTCCTGCTGACGTCGCCGGCTCATATTCCAATTTCATAAACACGCCACAGCACAGATCTCAATATATGAATCTTCATACTTCATACACATGATAAAATTCATTGATTTGATTTGTGGATTCAATGGCAATTGTGTAAAAGTACTTGTGAATGACAGCTGCATAAAATTTTAAAAATATCGAATCAAGGATCAAGAATCAAGAGACTAATTTATTTCCAAGTTCCATGTTTGTCTTTTGCACTTGTGGCTTGTGACTTGTGAATCATTCGTGTTTACTTTATTTTGTTATGCGAGCTCATGTTCAATATGTGATAGAAGAACAAGCTCCGTTTTTGAATGAAAACGAACGTTTTGAATACTTTCTGACTTGAAACTTGAGACTTGAGTTTTGAGTTTTCAAGGCCAACGGTCATTACATTTGCGTACATAAATGTACATGGCTCAATCGTCGACTTGAACTGTCCAATTTCGTCTGTTATCTCGATATGTTAATTTTAATCCTCTTATTTTCCTCTCCATTTCACTCTGTTTTAGTTTGAAAGTTTATAGTTTTCAAATAGCAAAGACAATTGCCTTTTCCCTTTGCCTGTTTTCCTTGTGACTTGTGAGTGTTTTTTTCCATGTTTTTTCACTTCCACACAAAGTTTCACATTAATATTGAATAAAAATTATAAATTTCATGTTTACTCGTTCAAAGTTTTTTCAGCTCAAGAGTCAATTTTCAAAAGTTTCTACAAATTACAAATCAACAATTAACAGCAGTGAAATTAAAAGAGAAGCGAAGCGGAAAAGTGAACTTTTCTAACAAAACTCCACTCTCTCGTTCTTTGGTTGTTCATTGATCTTTGATCGTTATCCCTTGAAGTTTGGAGCTGTTTCCAAACCCAAAATCTAAACAATGGAAGGGGAAAATTCTTTTGGTGGGAAATTATTTGAAAACATGAGTAAAATTGGAGATGTGACATTTCTCGTCGGTGCAGAAGGGGAAGAAGAGGAGATCAAGTCATCTGTTCTTGTTCTTCGTACATTTTCTAGTGTCTTTGATACACAATTCAATGAAAATTGGAAGAGTCAACAGGATGTCGTTAAATTGCCTGATATTGAGTCAAATATGTTTCGTCTCTTTCTTAAGGTAAAACAGTCATTTGTCATTAGGCATTAGGCGTGAGTCATGAGTCATGAGACATGTTGAAAATTCTAAACAAATTCATAATTCATAAAGATACCGGGTAATTTTAAATCGTCTGCATTTTTTGGGCTCACCTGCGTTAAGTATTTAAATTACAATTTTTTTACAGCTCTTGTTCACAGACAGCAATAAAATCAACATTAGTCACTTGGCCTCTCCTGAACTGTCCATCGAAGATATTCTTCATCTCCTCTACATTGCAAACAAATATGATGTCAGCTCCATTCAACTTATCTGTAAAGCTTCAATAAGCAGTAGAATGGACCTCAAAAATATCGTCTTGATCTATGAAACACTAAAAAATATGAATGAGCTGGAGCTGGAGAAGAAATCCTTTGATTTTATCATCACGTACGAAAAAAAATCAATGAGAACTAATCAATTGTATTTTACTTTTTACCACTCATTTCATTTTTAAATGTTAAAATTTAGCTCAGAAAATGGAAGGAAAAATGATTATAAACGTTTTTGAATATGCAATTTTCTGCAGGAAATTTGATCAACTGTTGGAGGAAGATTCGTTTGTGGATTTTTCCATCCAGAGTTTAGAAGGATTTTTGAAATGTGAAGAATTGTCGGTTCGTGAATTGCCACTTTTCGGTGGAGTTTGTCGGTAACTGTCAAATATCAAATATCAGTAGTACCTTTAATGTTTTATCATTTACTGTTTTGTGCAAAAAACGTTCGTGAAATGATGTGAATATATTATGAAATGAATTTCAAGTCATTGAATTTTTTTTGTACCTGTTTCAATTCCCAGTTGGGCGAGATTCATTCGTGCAAAACAGGAGGAGCAGATAGAAAACATTGGAGAAGGTCTGCGAAGAGTGTTGGGTGATCTTTTGTGTCTCATCCGTTTTCCTTTGATGAGCATTGGAGATTTTTATAAGACTGTTCAACCCCTGGGAATTTTGACCCTGGAGGAAATCGTCTCCATTTCCAAATATTTGGTTCAAAAGGGGTAAAAGAATAAACTGTAGTTCTTGGAGATTTTATAGTCATTGGAGTGTCAGTTGCCAACTGTGGCTTGTCCATCACATGAATCAATTTTTGTTTTTGTTCTTCTGTCTTCTAGTGATCCAGAATTCGCCTCCGTCGTCCCGAGTTTCCCATTCAGTACAAAAGAGCGTCCAAATGTGTCAAATGAAGCGCCGGTTGTGGTAAAACCTGGAATTTTGGAGAACTGCTTTGTGTAAGTAATTTAGTAAAAAGAACAAAGTGACTTGTGACTTGTTTTGTTTTCATTTTCTGTCCTTTTCCGTTATCTACATGTGTATTTTTTTGTACTGCTAAAATAGGAATACAGAGCCAAGTTTTGATAATTTTGTCCTGTTTTAGTTACAAGCCCACCCAATATACCGTTGTGACCATGGTGAAAGTTGGCTCCAGTTGTCAATGTAGATGCAACTATAGCTTGAAACTGTGCATTTTTGATGGGGATGATGAAATTCTGCCCTTGACATCTAAAGGCCACTTGTTGTGTCAAGATCTTACATTTACCTTGGAAACATGGCCTAATTTTCTACCAAATAAGAGCTACAACATTTATTACGAAGTCTCGGTGAATATTGAATATTGAATATTGAGTGATGAGTGACATTTTATTATGGATCTACATTCAACTTGATTTTTTTTTCACATTTTCTAGTTTTTGAAATAGCACTGATAACTTTTAAACTTTGTTGACTATCCAATGTATTTAAAAAAATTATTGCTATACGCTTTTTTGTTGCCATTTCAGAAAAATGGAACACCGTCACTTCCACATGTGAGTGTCAACGGAGGGATGCTTTGGTTCCAAACATGATTAATTCGTAACACAACTTTCAGCATTCAACAGCAACAGCAAAAGTTGCAAATATAATAATATACATACGAGATTATTCTCACTAATTGTTTACTTTGAATTTCCCCTGTTTTATCATCAATCATTTTTATCGTATTTTACTTTGAAAATTATTGGAAATCAGAAATTCAAACTCATGTTTATGAATGCTCATCTATATTTATATAAAAAAAAGTTTCATTTTGAAACGTAATATTTCTTCTTAATCCAGTATTCAGCGTTCAGTACACACTACACACTACACACTACAAAGACAACAATAACATGTGTACATATTTATTATTCAAATAAAAATTAACTTACAACTTGTGTAAAACAACAGGAGCCAAAATGCATTTTATTCTTTATTCTGGAAACTTGCTCATCAAATTCATGTCCAAAAGTTGAGCAGACGAAAGATTTCAACAGAATCAACATATGCATGAAAAATTCTAATATCCATTTTGTCAACCAGAGAGTTGTAGTTTTTTTTTTAAATTATTGATTATGGTTCTGATTGTGATTATGTGAATAATGGAGCGCATCATTATCATCTGTCTCACTAAATCATGTGCCCAGAAAAGTAGACAATATTTTGAGTGGCGTTAAGCTTAATCATAAATTTACCTTTACAATTCTTCATTTTTGATTTTTCCCCCTATTTGTTCCGGATTTTACGTGAGTATCTTGAATTTGAAACTAGATGCACACAATACACAATACCATGTGTACTGTGTAAAGATACAAGACAATTCATCTGTGTCATTTTATGTCCAAGTAAAATGTTCAATGCTCAATGCTCAACATGCATGCAGCATGGAAAACAGGTTCCATAATTTACAATGTGTGCAACTTGTGTATTGCTTTGGATTTATTTGGAATGTGGAATTTCTCTGATTAGCACAGTTTATGTTTATGGATTTCAGGAAAACCAAATCAAATAGGATTTTAATGGACTGTTAATATAATTTATTGGAACCCTCGAGATTTATTGGATAAAGAGAGAAACCCATTGAAAATTGGGATGGATAATTTGTCAAAACCTGACACAAAAAATGTCTACAACCTACAGTCTACAATCTACAGCCCACGTGTAAAATGTAAAGTACCTACAAGTTACAAATGTAATCTAAATGTTCTCGCAGCTATGCCAAATTCCAAATTCCTCCTACGCACTTAAAATCCCTCACAAAAGATGTAGCTGCAGAATACGGAATCGGAAATTCATAACCAAGGGTTTTCACTACCAATTACGTGTTCCATGTTTTACGCACTCATTTGTGGATCAAAATTCCACCGGAAATGGTAATTGTATAAAAAAAATCAAAAATCCACATGGCGCACCAGTTGTCATGATAATTCGTCCAATTGCAAATTTACTCGGGTGTTTACTTTTGTTCAGTTTTAATGACATGAGTAGAACTCCAAAGATGACGACAAGGCAAAGATGCAGAAACAGATGACAACTGAAAGATTCCCGTTTCTTTGGCGTCTTGATGCCTTTCAAATTTGAATAATTGGGAAAGGAATCACAAAATGTAACGTTTAAAGATCAAAGTCAGTCTGTTCTTTCTCATCTTGTTTCCTGTGGAAATTTTCATGTTAATTATCTGTATTTCACGTATTTCCCAAGTATTGATGGTACATTTATGCAATTATATTTGTATTTCACATTCAGAATTTGTTACACAACCTAAAAATTCATATTTGCATATAAACATCAAAACCTCCACACATAATTTCCAGCTAGCCCAGTTTCCATACAAAAGACAAAGAGACTGATAAAAGACGAAACAGAACTTGTATTAAAAGCCAGAGGTGAAATTCAGGTAGCTTTAGTTCATTTTTGTATATCTTTCTCCTCGGCTGTAAGTTTTAGCTAAAAGATTACATTCTTAACAGGAATTTGTCGTCACCTCTCTCTTTCTTTCTCCGTCCCGCTCATTTACAACGCTAATTCTTTGTTTCTTGCTTATCCCTTCTAGTTTAATCCCGTTTCAATTCCAGTTCAATCCAGAATCCAGTTTTGTACATCGTACAGATTACAAACTACGAACTACAATCTACAGAAAAAGAGAAAGAGGTTTCAAGTCATAATATTTTCAGGTTGATTTCTTTGTCCGTCTATTCCTTGAACTTGAACTTTTTACCTACTTTCCCAGTTCCATTGCATCGATCAGATTAACCAAAACAAAAAATAAACAGATAATCCTTGAACTTGAACTTCACCTCTCTCTGTCTCTTTTACAATCTCTTTTGACCTCCTTTTCGTTGTCCATTGGTCCATTCACTTTTTGTTCCAGTTTCAATTCCAATTCCAGCTCCAGTTCAAGTTTAATATCCCTTCTTCTCGTCACTCGATTACTCGGTCAGTCAGTCAGTGTGAGACGAGTGGAACTCAAGGGCAAACACAAAATACAGAATACAGAAGAACAAGAACCTTCAATAATCAAATATTTTCAATCTCCCTTTTTCTTCAATATTCAAGATTGTTCCACATTTTATGTAAATTAAGTAAAATAAAAAAGGAAAGTCTAGAGTTGTAAAAATTGAAAGAGGGTTCTGCAAAAGGTAAAAGCAGTTTAAATGATTTTTCATTACAAAGAACTTTTACAAAATAAATCATTTTTTCCCCCATTTAATTTGTAATTTGTATGTAAAATGAAAAGATGAAATGTTCAATAGTCATTGAAATTACATTGTTGTTTATTTGTTTTTTGCGTATTTTTTGTAGAGTAAAGATGCAAGTCGGAGCTCTGAAACTTGTGGTTTTCCTGGTTGTGGTCACAGTTGCCAGTGGTGCCGTGGCCAAGCCAAAACCTCCGTCACTTTCTTCAGTTGCGAGCTCTGCTACTGCGTCAAAGGTACAAAAAACACTCTTTTAAAATTCATGCCAAAATTATTTTAGATTTTGAGGATCGTCGATTTTTCGTTGGATTTGGAAATAATTTCAATGTTTTTTCCCCGGTAGAAGGCGAATCCCTTCCCTGGATTTTCAAGCTGGGTCACTGCGGCTAAAAAATGGGCTGCAAAGGCTAAGGGTGCTGTTTCTACGGCCCCGACCCCGTCAATCCTCACAAGAGAATTCACCCCTGCTGAAGTGGAATGGTCAAATGCCCTCAAACTTGTTTACGACGCCCTTTCTTCCTACACCATCCAAAAGGATCGTGCCCTCTACAATGTGAAGAGTATCAGTGACTGGGGTCAACCCGGCAAGGCCCAGGGTCTCAAAGTTCAAATAGATGAACGAAATCTTCCAAAGTTCCTCGACGCCCTCCAGAAAACCAGCCCCTTCCCACAAAAAATGGCGTCTAGTGATTTCCTAAAAGTCCTTAAGAATGGCGGAGACTCTACAACGAGACTGGATGAACTCAACATGGCTATCGGAGCTGCTCTTCAGGAAGATGCCCAATGTCAATTTGACCCCACGGAAAATTCCATCACAGCCCAAGGTCATTCCATCCTTTTGAGCAAAGTGGTGGGCTCTGATTGTTGGAAAAAGGACGCTCGTTCTCTCATCCTCATCGCGAGTCACACTCTTTTTCTGGATGGAACTGTGGTTGGTAGTGAGTTGACTCCGCTCGGTTTGAATGTCTATGCCTATGCTCCCAACTGGAATAATGTCAATGGCAACAAGGTCAGTTTCAATTTGGACGGGGCGAAGGGTGACGCTTATACAAAGGACGAGGCACCTCGATTTGGACAACCAGGAAAGTAAGTAATCGTTTATCGATATGTGGTGTGTCCTTAAGTTTTGAGTTTTGAGTTTTGAATTTTGAGCAATTTCAAATGGTTGGAATTTGTAATTTGTAACTTAATTTTCTCTTTGAATTTTAGAGCGGGAAAACCAGGGAACACTGGTGGAAATTTCGTGGCTGTTGGAACTACATATATTGGTGGGGCGCCTCAGGTGTCTTCCCGCGGAGGGGAAGGGGGCGCTGGTCAAGAGGGCGCTGGTGGGGTTGATGGGTCAAAAGGAGAAGAAGTAGACTTCAAAATTCTAAGAATCCAAGTGAGTAAACCGAAATTAGGAGGGAACATCAAGGCAACGGTGGAGGGTCCTTTTGGATGTGAAGGCAAGGAATTTACATGTGATGGAAAATGTCAAAAATGGGTGTGTCTGGGAGGAAAAGGGACGGCTGGAAGAAATGGAGGAAGTAAGTCTAAATTTATACTTTCTTTCACTCGTAATCAGGTCAAATTTTAAATTTAGGGTCAAACTAAGTTCAATTTAAATTTTAGGCTCAAACTAAGGCTAATTTTAATTTTAGTGTCAAACTAAGGTCAGTGTTTAATTTTAGGGTCAAACTAAGGTCAATTTGAAGTTTAGGGTCAAACTAAGGTCAATTTTAAATTTTATGACCAAATCTCAATTTTAAGGTCAAATGGTCAAATGTTCAATGGTCTAAATACTTTATTTTGCCTTGACCTTATTTTAGACGGTGGTTTAGCTGGATCTGGAGGCCTCGGGGGCCAAATTGTCTTTCTGGACCGAGATCAAGGATTCAACCAAATACAAGGAGTAGCCGGTCCCAAAGGGAAACCTGGAAAAGGTGGTTTTGGTGGCCGAGGAGGAGAAATGGGGGACAGCCTCTACTTCCTCATTGACACCAGGGATTTGACGTTTGATGCAGACAGGAAGAGAGGATATGCAATTAAAGACACAGTTAAGGAGACGCCATCTTGCCCCACATGTCGATCCAAAACTGGAACCAATGGAATTGCTGGAACTGAAGGAAAGCCAGAACCTCCTCAAATCACGGAACAATTCTACGTCAAATACCTCCCACTCTTTGGTGCCTTTTCCCGCCAACGACTCTCTGAAATTCCCCTCCTCTTCCAACCCCAACTCTATCGACTCATCAGAGTGCCTGCACGTGCTCAAAGTATTGGCAAAACTCCTTCATCCTACTCTTTGACCTCGCTGGCTGACCTCGTGACCTTAGTAAACCAGAATGACGACTTCCACCTCCTCCGAGCTCCCCTCTCTTACTTCCATGAGCTCAAAGTGATGGAGATTCAATGGCCCTCAGTTTCAACCAGTGACCCCGCGAACATTCAATTTGTTCTTCTTCCGTCCTACAACGCCCTCTTGCGCCACGTGCTTGCAAAAGGGAGGAAGATGGGAAATTTGAAGGAGAACAAAGCATACCTCCAAGGTCTCCAATACCTCTACACTGCCGCCTTCTCCCGCTCGTTGCAACAACCCTCTGGAATGGATTCGATCCTCGTCACGGATATGAAAGCCTATGTTGAGACTGTCCTCCGAAATTTCAAAACACTGCAATCCTCCGTGACCGACCGGAAAAAATTAAAGTTGATCAAGGACACAAAGGATCAATATTCAAAGGAAATTGATGATAAATTCAAGGAGGCGGAGAACATTATTAAAAACACCCTGACAAAGGACATTGAGCGTGCGGAAACTCGACTAGATGGAATCACTGACAGTCTGCTCAAGGAAATCAAGAGTCTCCGATCCCAGGGCTTCAAGAAACAAAAGGAGTTGGAAGAAGCTCAAGAGAAATTGAGAAAGCAGCAGAAGATCCGAGTGGCCTTTGGTGTCGTGAAGGCGGGGACTGAAATTGCAAAGTGTTTTGGAGCACCTGGAAAATTGGGCGCAGGCCTTGTGAATACCATCTCCGGAGTTGCTGAGGCAACAATTTTGGGTGGTGCAGATGCTCTTGACTTGGCGACAGTCAAAATCCCAGCAGCTCTTTTGAGCAGTCAATCCGAATTCGTCACCTACTTTCAAGCCCGAAGTGCAGACTACGCCAAGGAAGCGGAGGCAAAGAAAGAGACTGTAAAGACGACCCTTGCAAAAACACCCAAAGTTGATGCAAAAGCGGATGCCAAGGTTGCAGAAATCACAAAGAAAATCCAAGAGATTCAACTTTCCATCTCAGGGGCTGATCTCAAACCCTCAGGGGCAACTCCAAGTGACAACATTGAAGCACTTGCCTCTTTCCAAACGATGCAGAAAAAGGATGAGGATCAGAATGAGAAGGCGGCGGCACAGCTACAGGCCCAACTGGATGCTCTTGAAGCGCGCAGGGTGGAATTGGCCAAACAGGGGAAGACGGATGCTGACCAAGTGATCAAAACTTTGAATGAAGCCAAGAAATATGTGCAGACCGGAATCAACATCCTCACCATCCCTTTGAACGTCTACAAACAGTATGAAAAGGACCAGGAGGCCATTGATGCGATGAGCGAGAGTATCAAAAAGTCAAAGAGTGATTGGGAAGCTCTGAGGAACAAATATGTTCAAGTGGAGGACAACATGAGAGACGGACTTAATACCATGCGGATGGACATTAAAAATACCATGGACGGACTCAAGAATAAAAGTCCGGTGGCTTTGGATATTTCAAAGTGGCAAGTGCAGAAAAATCTTAAAAATATGCAGGGTCTCCTCTCTTCTTCCTTTACCGCGGGAACTGGGTCCGATTCAACTGTCAAGAAAAGTTTTGAAACCATTTCCGAGGTAAACATTTTATGTCCTTATTTTCCCGCTTTTTTAATTTTCACGTGTTTTGAATTTCCCTTGTTGTTTTAATAATGTCCCACATTTTACAATTTTCCGCGTTGTTTTGAATTTTCAGCATTTTTTGAATTTTTTCCGCAGTTGCTAAATTTTTTGCGTGTTTTGAATTTTCTCTATGTTTTGAATTTGCCACTGAAATTAAAACAGCTCTACTACAATTTTGTAATTTTCCTCATTTTTTTCAGACAATGGACATTCTAATAAAAGTCTATGACCGGATGAACGAATACGAGGCACAGGCGAAACTCGCCACTTTCATCGCGGACATCAACTCGGCTAATTTCATCCAGCCGGAATCCAACACGGAATTGGGCAGGGCGATTCAGGATGTTCACTTTGTCATTCAGGCGAACGTTCTCCGAACTCAATATGAATTGAGCGTCAAGTCATTCAAAATGTTCCAATTTCCGTTTGCTATCCGTTTTCTCGAGGTTTGTACCATAAATACAGAAATACATAAAATTAGAAAAAATCATGTTTTTCCACTGGGTGGTCCTTTTTTTACCGATATTTTAATCATTTATTTGTTTGTGTTTGTGTTTGTGAATCAATTGCTAATTAGGACATGGCAATTCCGGAAGTGGTTCGAGAAGAACTCGGTGGAGTGAGTAAAAGTGATGATTCTGTCTTCTACGCTGCGCAGTCAAAGGCTCCAGCTGAATCTGCGGTAGACCAGATTCTCTCAGATGTCACTGGTCGACTTGGTACGTTTTTCTTCTGTTTTTTTCAACAGTTTTAAATTTTCTAGAGTCTAGAGTTGAAATTATTATAATTTTTTAAGTCCGTTGATATTGATTTTGACCTCTGTTTTTATGTGATTTCGCTCCGTTTAGATGACCTCTACAGTAAAATCAGTGTATCATTGAGCTCAATCCTGCCCTCTGACGAATTTACAAGGGTCAACGTTCCTTTTGACGATGGAGATGATTCACCCGGACCATTTTTTACATGGAAAAATGCTGATTTCGGAGATGACATCAAACGCCTCCTCAAACTAGAGCCAATCTCCCTCTTTGCTGATATCAAACAGGTTCAAGTGGATGTCGCTGGAGAGGACGGTATCAAATTTAATCGACTGGAACTCCATTTTGCTCCAAAATCCACGAGTGCTAGTGACAAGGCCGCTGCGGATAAACTGAGGGACAAATTGAAGGGATATGAAGTGCAGTTGACTCATTCTGGTCACAACTACTATCGAAATGGACCGGATGTCTACTCCACCATGATCAAACAAATCCCACTATTCTTCAACTACGTGGGCAAGAGAGAGGATCCCATCGTTTCACCCAATGACGCCTACAATAAACTAACCAAGGCCCCCGCCTGTCTCAGCCCCTATACTTTGTGGACTATGCAACTCCGGAAAATTAAGGCGGGAGCTCCTGACCCAGAATTAGAACAGTTGGCCGAGTTGGTCAACTTGCAGTTGGCTGGACAGGGATCTCGTGTCTCAGCGAAACAAAAGAGTGCAGAACTCCGTCTTGACCAGTTTTATGATCGAGTTGAACTATAAAAATTTTTCCATTTTTTTTCTGTGTACATAAAATTACTCCGGATCCAGTTTCGGGGTTTTTGGTTTGAACATCCAATATATAAAATTGTTTACAAAGCTGAATAAAAAGACGTTTAAAATACAATAATTTTATGCATAAAAAAAAACTGGAAAGTTTCAAAAGATAATACAATTATTTGTATAAATTGTAGATCTTCTGTTGGTTTGATTTGGATTGGTTGTCTTGTCTTGAGTTGGGATTTTAGCTTTTTCTCGTCACATACCAAGTGGACTTTTATGAAATTTCGGAAACGTAAAATCAAAAATCAGTTGATGTGACAAAATTGACAACTGATTTAACAATCAAACGTATTCAAGTTTAGAAATAACCGTAAAAAATATGAATGCTCTACTTTGCATTTTACATTTTACACCATCAGGCCCATTTGACAAGATTCCAAATTTCAGTCTACTGTATATGACCAAGAATTAGCCCTGGGCCACTACTCGAATACTTTCTCGTGTACTGGGCCACAGTTTGAAGCTGAGCCAAAACAAGAAGCTGAGTCAATACTAGAATCTCGTGTACAAAAAAACTCGCAGCATGTAGACGTTCGACGGGTAAAAAGTTACACAACATTACTGAATTACTAAAACTACTTTTAAATGTTTATTATTTGATGCCATCATAAATACCAACATTGCATGCATGAATCACTCTTACAATTAAAAAGTATTGTGCAGCATAAAACAGAATGAATTTAAAAAAACATACAAAACAGAGAAAGAAACAAGCAGACATGTGACACGAAAAGCAAAGCAAATTTTTATTTCAATTAATAAATAATTGCCATACTGCTAGAATAATAAATTAATTTCGTTCTTCAACGATAAAAATCATTTGGTACTTTAAGTAATACATGTAAACAAGATTTACTTACTCATTTGTAAGAGCAAGCAAAATGCACCCACACACATGTCCACAATAATAATAATTCTTATTATTATAGATTTTGAAAACATGTTTCTCTTGTTATTTCAGATACAAACTACAAACAACATAACATGAGATAACTACGTAAAATTCTAAAAAAATTCATTGCGGTGGTTTATTAAAAATAGAATTTATAATTGTTTGAATCCGTTTTGTCCATTAATCACAACTTTTGAGTCACAAATCATTATGCTTAAATTACATTAACTTGTGTATTAAGCTGACTGCAATGTACACTAAACCAGTTAAATCACTAACAGCAACATCATAAATAAGTGACATCCTAAAATTATGAATTTAGATAAACGATAAAAATAAAAATACCATGGATAATTTCATTTAGAATCACTCTAATTTGTTAATTTGTTTTGTACTCAAAACGAAGTGTAAATTTTTTACACCTGCCAAAACCAAAAAATTGACGACTACAAAAAATTAATGCTTCACAAATTGTGATTAGATAAATTCAGAATCAGTTGGGTCATAAAGAAACAAATTTTCATAATATTCAGAGTCATTTTCTTCGTGTTCGTCACAGGAGAAATTTGAACTTGTTTCACTTGTCACCGGAATCTCAAATGTCACATTTTCCAAATCCTGAAACTGACTTGAATTTGCTTCTTCAGCTGGGTTAGAAAATTCTGAATTATTGTCTTGACTGACATCCATTTGAACGACAAAATTTAGCTCTTCAAAATTGTGGTTTTGGTTTGATTCCTCCAAATTAATGAGACCGTTTGTGATTTGATTACTATTTTGTTCGATTTGTGATGTGTCTCTTGAGATTTGGTTCGAGTTACGACTTCCTCCTTCTATTTCTTGGATGATATTTTGATCACCGTCTCTGTACTTTTGAAGCAAATCCCAGGCGTCTCTGCACCTCTCTCCAGATTTTAAACAGTGAATTAGGTGATCTTCACTACCAGTTGGATCGATCGAGAGAGCACATGATTTAAAAGAATTAATTATTATCTCCGATGATAGCTTCTCCCAAGCCTTCATGACCCAAGTTACGACTTCACGACGAGGTGGGGCTCTTAAATTTCCGCCATCAGTCACACTCATATTCTCTTGATTTGACATCCAATCATTATAAAATGCCTTCACATCAGCCTTAAAGGGCTTGTTCCAAGACACGTCAGGTGCCTGAATATATTTGGTTAAACCACCAGGAATAAGAGCCATTTTACTATTAAAACTGGTGAGGTGATTCATTGTTTCTGGACTAAAATGGCACCTAAAATATTTAAATTAAAATTCATGTTGTAATATACGTTTTTTTCTATTTAAGTTATTTTCAGAAACAAACTTATAAGGTTAAAATACACTCTTGATACATTTTTTTGTATTGTTGTTTGCATATTTTAGTTCATGCATTCAATATCAATTAATTTTAACATTGCCTCACAATGTATTATCAATGCTTATTAAATGTTTTAATATTTACAGTGTACAAAACTTACTTAAACGAATCCCACGCTAATAAACGTGTTTCTGGAGAAGCAGTCTTTTTTAACACAGTATCCAGCCACTCAATTGTCAATGGGCCATCCATCCAGCTTGACTTTTGAACCCGCAACTCGACACTGTCAAATTCTTGCTCTTTTCTCATTTTAGTTACTTCTCGAATTCCATCACGAAAAACTATGAATGGTTTCAACTTCCTTCCGTCTCCACAGGCTGCCAGACAAACTGTAACACGACTTTTTTCGTGGCCTGGACAAAAAAAAACAATATTAATTATTATTCATTTTGTACTATTTTTTATTCAATAAATATGCAAATTTCTCCCAATAAAACTTTTTTGTTTATTCTAAAAGCATTTCATATCATAGTCACGTGTGATGAAAAGATGTGTACATGCAATATTATTTTAGAATTTACCTGTGGTTTTTATTCCGACAGATTTGGTTCCTTTTTTTGTGACTGTTGTTGTTGCTGGCATGTCGAAAAATACAGGTGTCTCATCCATGGCAATTATATTCTCAGGACCAATAGAATATTTTTGCCTCATTCGAGAAACAAACATGATGTAGGATACAATTTTTGGTATCAAGTCCTCTGGGTCTTTTTGAGCCAATGTAGTTCGACGACGAAGTGACAAGTCATTACGAACCATGAAGCGATGTAACCACCCTGATGATGCCTTAAAATCCTTCCCGTTGATATCATCATACGAATTAAATTTATCTGATGCTCGTTTCATAATGTTTGATCTTGACACATGTAAATCCTGTTTATTATTCGTTTCTATCCAGCTAACTAAGTCATTTTCCATGTCATTACTAATAATTTTCCTCCCTGTTCCCGACAATTTCTTTTTACTTTTGTTCCCAGCAGCAATCTCGAGCTCTAAAAACAGAAAAAATAACTTGATAAATTTGATGCTCTTTGTTTTTGTTTTCATTAATAGAGATTCATTATAATGTTGTGTACATGTTCAATTAAACTGTGTTGCTCTAATTAATAGCAATAATAATAATTTGTATTGTAAAACTCATTATCATATAAACCCTTGCTGAGTAGTTGTGTATACAACTGCAACCACTCAGAAATGTAAAACTGTAAGCTTACATATAAATAATCATGTGGTAAAATATCATGTATTAATTATTGTAAATTGTAAATAATAATTTTTATACCTAGTTTATCTTTAGTTTCCTTCCATCTTCTTATCACTTTGCGATCGACTCCATACTTTTTTGACGCTGAATTAATTGAGTTTTTGATTGCAAACTCAGCCACTTCAAGTTTAAAGTGTAAAGGAAAATAGCGTTTGCCCATGTTGAAAAAAATTAGTTGATTACCAATTAAATGATATAAAATATTGAAAAGGAAAACAATTTTCAGTAAACAGTTGCGAAAAGTACACAGTAAGTTTGAATGAAAGGAATTCTACGTGAGTGTATACACACATTTTATGCATCTCATATTCATAGCATTATTGTACATATGTAGACTGGGCCACAGTTTGAAGCTGGGCTATTACTTGAATAGTTTTGTGAGTACTGGGCCACAGTTTGAAGCTGGGCCACTGCTTGCAGCTGGGCTAATTCTTGGTCATATACGGTATGTGACTTTAAAAATGGGTTGTTTTGCTCAAAGTTCACAAGTGCAGTGCATAACTTACACAAGCTGCAACAAGCTTCATCACACATAATATTTATTTTACGCAATGTCAAGTTCTATGGCCAATAACAATAAATAAAAGGATTTCTGAGAAGTTGAAACAAATCTTTTCAACAGAAGTTCTCAATTGTAAGACAAAGCAAACAAACGGCGTCAGAATCTAACAGAACTAAAAACATTTTTCATAGCAAAAATGCTTGCCGCAATCTGGAGTAGCGGTAGAAGTTAAAATCGTCAATTTCATTTTTGGATTTTGGGATTTGATTTTTTTTGTTTATTATTGTCGACTTGATTCTAAGTTAATTTCTTCTTTGGCAGCATAATAATTTGCTCACAGTATAGCTGATAGTTGACGAAAGACAAGAAAACAGAAAAAAACTCAACTCCAAAAGTCCAAATCCAAACAAAGTTGATTCCATAAAAAACTTGTGCGATGGATAATTTGGACATGAAGAAGCTAGGTAAGTACTTTGATTTTTGATTTTACAACAATTAAAATGTTTAACCTTTTCTAAAAATATTCACAGTTACCTTTACTTACACTCAGAGGATATTTTAACGAGAATCCACTACGTACCAGTCAAAAAATTTCATTATACCTAGTATGAATTCCCGGAACCAAAAGTCTTTTTCATCTACTGTAAAGCTTTTTTCAAGAAAAGCACTTTAAAATACATGCGTTTTAAAAAATATATGCACTACATTCGCGTATTGTCTAAAACTCTTGCAAATGATGGAAAGATAGGCTCAAAAAGCTCTGGCTCAACTGTAGCACTAACCTGACAAAAACACTGCACACAAGCTATTTTCTGAAGTCTACCGCTTGCAAACCGCGACTATTTGGCTATCCGATTTCGCTGAAGTTTTGCATTTCAAACCATGGAGAAAAATGTTAGCGAAGCGTGAAAAAGGGCCCATCCAAGTTCCACATTTATTGTTGGATTTTGACGCCGCTTTACTTTTTTACAGAAATTATTTTATTTTAAATGTAGTTTTTCAGGCATGGAACTTGGACTTTTTATAACTTTGCAAAAATGATGATTATGAAAACCTCTACTGATTGACGCTAGTTTTTTCAGAATATTTTCTGGTCAAAACCGTAGAAACGATCAAATTTTTACCTAAGACAACATTTTCATGGTAATTTTGCAAAATGGTTTTAACCGAAAAATAGGTTTGAGGAGATTTGGCTGTGCATTTTGCATAAAGCTATCAACTTTGTAACTTGGTTTGCGAACAAAATTATTTTTGTGTGCAAAACGCCCAAAAAACAAAGGAAAATATTGGGTATGCCAAGGCCCTGGGCCAAGCCAATTTTCTGAAAGTCATAGTTCCGATCTGAAAAAAATGCCAAAAATATTTCGGCGGTTTTCTGACTCACGCCGAAAAAATGGTATCTCCAAATTCCAAGTTTTTTGAGTACTTAGCTCGGTGGGTTCGGCTGCTAGGGTAATTTTTCAAAAACGTATAGCAG
>JAQGBH010002641.1:0-23375 GCA_034698265.1 Sminthurinus aureus
AAGAGGTTAAGTAAGCTCTTCGGGAGGTTAAAAAATAACCTCTCCGGGAGCTTATAATTTTTTCGGAGGCTATTCCACCTCTCCGCGAGGTAACGAATAACCTCCCCGCGCGCTTATTCAACCTCGTGTCCTGGGACTGTACTATGCACAATGTACAAGTAAAAGAAAAGGTAAAGACTATAGGGACTGTCATACCAGGTCCGGGCACGTGGATTCACCTACTTTGACCTCATATGACAGTCCACAGCCTTGAAAAAGATGAGTTATTATTGATTGTTGTATCGTAATTCAAAATTCAAAATTCAAAAGAAAAACATATCCGGAAAAAGAAATGTACACATTACACATCATCACATATCACATCATACACACACAAATCACACGTGTCTGACAATTTCATTTATCTACTCACCTCCGACCTTTGAGATCTACGTTTTTAATGTTAAATGTTATGCTGACGATTGCTGATACTATTTCCCAGTAATTCAAGATTATGATTAGCAACTTTGAAAATTTTGAAGTCTTTGATTTATTACATTCATGATAATTGTGTTGAAATTTAGCCACAAGCCACAAGACTGACACCCAGAATCAAGAATCTAGGATAGTCACAAGTTTTGCAATTTGCATGCCAATCTGCATCCAATCATTCAGTGCGGTGTTTATAGTTTATATTTTAGGTTTGATATTTGATATTACGTGAATGTGCAAACTACACTTACACTATCGGCTACTGAATTTTAGTTATGGTTTTTTTCAGTCAACAGAGTCAACAGGCAACAGACCTACAATTTTCAATGCTAAACTTGCATTAATGAAAACGCGTAGGATGTTGCATCTACACGATACACGATATTCGATATTCTACACCAGGAGCAAGTAGCAACGTGTATTTTGTAGAGGCATATGTCATTTTCATGTAGGTATCGTACATTTACATAATATGTATTTGCACATCGTATCATCAATCCACGTTATTGTGATGAATTCTGTCATAA
This sequence comes from Sminthurinus aureus, assembly GCA_034698265.1. Classification (NCBI taxonomy): domain Eukaryota; kingdom Metazoa; phylum Arthropoda; class Collembola; order Symphypleona; family Katiannidae; genus Sminthurinus; species Sminthurinus aureus. The sequence goes on from JAQGBH010002641.1 coordinate 999, forward strand.
TCCATAATTATACCCATCAACAGGCCATCAGATATTCCTTGAATAGCTCAGTCTAGATTCTAGGTCCTAGATTTGAATCCTGATATCGGATATTCAATCTTTGTCAGTTACTGGTTATTGCTGCAATAACCAATCCAATCAGCAAAATGTATAGTGCTCTCACCAATTGATAATTGATAGTAATAGTAAAAAGAGTTGCGTATACTTTCACTAAAGCAATATACAAAAGCAATCAAATTAAATGGTAAATGGTTATATAGCTAATAAAAGCAGATTCATACTGTTGTATTTGATTCCATTCTACAAAGAATGCTCATGAATTTTTAGTTTTTAGCGTATGCAAATGCAAATTTATTCGTACTTATTTTTAATACTATGTTTTTCTGTACTCCATAATCCGTAGTACATAATGTAAGGATCATAAAGCTTTTAAAGACAAAAGTAAAAATCAAACTTTCATAATTCGGAAGTATTTATGATTATTTCAACTTTCAACTCGTGTGGTTTGTGTTTTTTGCCCATATATCTACAATACACAATATTACTCTATCTCTTCAGTCTCTGAACTGAGCTTTATGTTCCAACATTTTATGTTGTAGGAAATGGAAAAGAGGAATGTGCGAGATTGCAAATTTTTCCAGATCACAACTGTAACTAGACACGTTGCAAAAGTTTTTAGTTTCAACATATTATGACTATAGTGCAAAATAAAAATGCAATCTTGTTTACACAAAACACAGAGTACAAATTAAATTGGTGTGTGCCTTTCGTATTGACAATCAATTATTATGGAACTTGTTTCACAAAATCGGTTGACAACGATAAATCGAGGAAGCAAAAAGGAAATAATAACTATGAATTTCTCAGAAAAATTAAATATAGTTGATTTTTTATTTTAAATTCTAACCAATAATAAATAATATCAAACAATTCAAAGAGTAATTTATGTATTATGTTATTTTTATATTTTTATTTTTTAGATTAAGACTAAAGACATTACGTCTGTGTCCACAGTCCATAGTATACGACACACGAAATACGAAGTAGTACTTCTCAATTGAGCAATAATTACGGTTTATCACATATCACAGTAATATCATCATTACAAGAACTTCATTTAAGTAGCGATCATAAGTATGAAGTACTCTTTTAAATGCATTGTACTGAATACTGAAAGTCAAAAGTAAACGACAATCAAGCTGATTGTCGGCTCTAAAATAAAATATAAAATATATACTATGTAATCCTTAACATTTGTATAAAAATAACTACTGAAAATAAATAAATGAATGAACTGAAACGGTGGTGGATAGTTGATAGTTGTAAAATAAGAAGAGCAATAAAAGGCATTTTCCCATTTCCCATTTTGGTTGACGTAGACATTTTTAATAAATAAATACTGACGAATCACTCATATCATCAAACTGAAAATAGAGAGAGAGAGTCTATCACTAACCACTAATCTCTAGGTCGATTCTTTTAAAAGTGTTGACACTGAATTAACACAATCCTCTAAGACGGATAAAACTTTTGTCATTATGTCAATTCCTTTTGTATTGCTTCTAGCCGGAGGCTGTTGATGCATTGCATTACAACCACATGTTTTTGACACATTGTGATTGTACTGTTGACATGGCCCTGATCCTTCATCTTTGAGTATGGGAGTTGTAGAAATATTGAATTCGGCTGGATGATGATGGGTCGATGATATAGGTGTAGAACTCATTGCAACCCTTCCTTCACTAGCCAGAGATACCTGAAATTTATGAAAGAAAGCACCCGATGCGTCATGAATGAATCTCTTTAGTACAATCTAGTTTACATTTAATTCGTAATTTTTTCATACTTGGGGTATAGGAGAAGGAGGAGTGTGGCAGGTCAGTGCTAAGGATTCCATTTTATTTTGGAGGTATAGATTCTGTAATTGGTAATTAGGAATAGAAAGGAATTGAGAAGTGTAGTAAAGAGTATAGAAAATAGGAAATCACAGATGAATTGAAAATATGACACATTTTATAGTGTACAATGTCAATTTTCTTACTTCTTTTCGTAAATTTTCACAACACCTTCGTAGCTCTTCCCAAGTAAAACTCATGGTGGACACTGTCTTTACTAATATTTCTTTGTCCAGTTGATATTTTCGATCTAAATCTGTCTTCTTTTTTAACTTCTTTCGTAATGCTGAGACAAGCCATAATAATTTCTGCACTCTGTCATCCTAAAAATTTTCAAGCAAAAAGAAAAACATGCATGTTTTACTTTTGTACAAGCAAGTTTTTTCTACTGCAAACTGTAAATCTTGAGTATTGAATACTGGAAAAAAACCAAATAGTTTTCATGATATAAAATGTTCTTTACTTCAGAATTTTTGCTTATGGAATCCTCGTTACATTCGACAGACACAGTAAAATTACTTTCACCAAGTAGACAACTGATTCCACTGTCAATATTTACGTTGGACTTTGATGCTTTCTCTTCTCTTATATAAGTTTCCAACTTTGCTATCTATTAAAGTACACAAAGTATAACATTAAGCAAATACTGAATACTGAAAAGGGAGTTTTGTCTTGAAAAATAAAACAGTTAAAGGACATAAAATTGTCGTTTACTTGTAAATCTCTTTGTGAAATGGCGTCTTCCTTACGACGGACTTCTTCTGCTAACTCTTCATACGACTTTTGAATTATAGAAAGTCTCCTTTGGGAAAACAATAATAATTAAAAGGTTAAAATCAAATCACTAGTATATAAATTATAAATTATACCAAGTTCCCAGATTTGACATTTTAGCACAATATACAATATTATAGTCTTTAGGTAATAGGTGTAAAATATGATATACCTCTCTGCTAGTAGTAAACCAGTGTCATATGTATTAGCCTCATCGTGTAGTTTCCTAAATTCACTTTCCATCAACAAAGTTTCATCGACCTCCAATTGTTTTTTTTCTAATTCCTCAATTTTTGAGACTAGTCTAAAATTTTCTGCTTTTTCATCTTTTAACAGTTGGCGAAAACTTTCTGCTTGAGTGAAAAGTTGTTCAATCTGTCGAAAAATAAAAGTGAAAGTTCTATACGTATGTCCGCATTAAATATAAAGTCAAAAGTCAAGTAAATGCACTGGACGAATAAACTGTTGAAATCTTCCTTCATTATTCGTAAAACCCTTACCTTTGATTTCATATTATTTGCTTCTAGTTGCATAAGTTCTGTTTCATCACTTTTTTCTACAACTTTAGCATCCAGAGAAATTGTGCTTTCTCTAAGGTCTTTTATCTGCTTTTCCCAAGAGTTCTTAAGCTCTGAAAATCCATCATCATCTACTATCGAATTCGTAATGCCAGAACAATCACCAATAAGTGATTTTTTATCCTGTTCCAATTCTCCGAGTAATACATAGCTTCTGTACATAAGCATATTTTTTTCCAATGTTTCTGCTTGGGAACGAAGCCTTTCACCATTAATTTTAGCATTGGACAAATCCCTGGAATGTGTACCCACCTACAAATTATTAAGTGTAAGCGAAACGAAAAGAAAAACAAAAAAAAATACAACCAAGTTAATAAAAATTACTAAGCAGCCAAAATAATCAAATATCAAATTTCAAAACCATTCACCAATGAAAATCAATCACCACAATAAAAAATACAAATTATTAGACAAAGCACAATAATATACAAATTATACAATATACAGTACACAACACATAAAGCAGTTATTATTATTACTTTTTCCCGATATGAACTAAGAGCCCTTTGAGTCGTGCAAATGCTATTGTAATGTGAAGTCAATTGGTCATTTTCTCTGAGGGAGGGAACAGGGTCCTAAATAATATTACATGAAACAAGAAAATAAAGACATTTCAAAATATATTTTCCGTTTGCGAGTTCGTACGTATTTTTTTATTTCGTCTAGAATAGTATAACCAGCAGCATAATAATAATATTATCGGTACACAACCAAATTTTCCGAGTTAAACAATCGTCGTACATTTCCACAATATAGTACATTTTATTACGCGCATTACACAATAAACAATAAATTATTCGTCAGTATAGTTCAATTCATGAAGCTGCGATGTGAACTTCGTACAAGCTCCTTGGAACTTTTCATTCGTCTCTTTCGACTGATAAAAAGATTAAAACTTAAAACTTAAATATTAATTATATAGACATAAACACATTTCGCGCAATACAATTTTCATAAACTGTAAACAATTTATGTCTAAGACTGTCAAAAGTGATGTAGCAGAGTAGGTACAACCATATATTGATTAAATTGTAGGTACCAAAAAATACACTGGGCTTACCACAGTTTTTATTTTCATAACATGAAAATATTTTTGATTTTCTAACTATTCACTTGGGTTCGTTCTTTATAATTTATCATTTATAATGATGGAAAATATCCATTCGACATTTACATTTATGATGTACAATATGATGTCATTATTTGTTATTTAGGTTACATAGAACTAAGACTAGAATTAAGCATCCAAATCATTAAAAATTCAATCTGTAGTTAAAAAAATGGCTGTACTCTAAAACTTTCTCCTAATTGTTTGGCTTTTGGTAACTTGACTGTTTTTTAATACGTTATGTATATATGATGCATTTTACTTGCGTAGGGACAACAAAGGAATCTATTAGTTTTATGTTTTCTGAACATTTTTCGGTGTGTACAAGCTTGAAAAATACTGACGGGTACTTCTCATGCGACTAACTATTAACTATAAACTATGATGTTTAATATTATTACCATTAACACGTAAGTAAAAGTTAAAAGTCTATGAAATAAGCACTAAACATTTTATTATTATACAGACAACAAAGGAAGAACCAGCACCTCTATCAAAATAAGTCTGTGATGTACATTGTACAATAAATAAATAAAATAATAAATTGTAAAATTTATCTGAAAATACCAGCGCTGTATAATGAGATAATTTTAGCTTCAGATACAACTTAACATTTGAAGATATTTAAATGACCTAAAAATGATAATAACATTTCAAATGTCAAAATAAAAAACAAAAGGTACACATGAAAAAAGACGAATTTCATGATGATTTTCCACTTCAAATAACTATTGTAAGTTTTAGTTTTAAATGAGCCCAAAATCCTGAGTTTACAAAAATTTGTAGATGTTTTTGTGATGCGCTTTTCGTTTTCATTTTCGTACAATGCTAAACTTTGATCAGTAAAGTACCTTTTCACTAACTAACTAAAAAACAAACCTTTTTCGAAAATCGAAAATCCTTCTTTAAAAATACTTAAAACAATTTACCTATGTTTTGTTTTATAGTTTATGTTATAAGTTATAACCTTACGTCTCACACATATTATACGGAAGTATGTAAGAAAATACTCTGACCAAGATATTTTTTTAGTCCTCAAGATATTTAAAACAGTTTATATAGTGAGACTTAGAGATTTAAATCTTAGAAAATTTATCACAATTTAAAGCATTTCGATCGTAGTATAGTAGAGGCAACTTTTAACGCGTACGTCTGAAGTCACAAGTGTAACAGACAATAGAATATTATGTTTAATTTAAAATATATTATGCACTTTGTTTTTTTACAACCATCAAAGTTTGTCAACGTGTGAAATCTAAAATTTCCCATCTAAATTACTCGATACGTTACAAGATACATTATACCTAAAACCTATAAAACCTAAACAACTTGACCTTAACAATGACACTAAATTTGGAAAACTTTACCACAGGGTACTGCAGTGTTATTAGAAGTTGAACGAGGGACATATTCTTGACCAGTTTTTAAACAGAGATAGGCTTCTTGAAGATGATTAATAGTTACCTTTTGCATTGTAATTTCTATATCTTTTGAATCTATTTCTTTGGTGTGAGCTACCTTTGTAGTAGCATTTTCTCGTTTAAGTGCCAAGTTTGACTGTTCAAGCTCAAATTTCTCGTCTTTTAATCGTTGATTTTCTGCAATTAGCTGCTCAATTCTTTCAAAGTCTTGATGCGCTGAGTTTTGTAGCTGTTGATGTTGATTATGACTGTGATGACTATAGTTACTCTCCATAGCTGATATTGGCATCTCGGAATTTGCCTAAAACAAATGAAAATAAAATACCAATACAATAATTATACAAATTTAAGGGTAATTTAACAAAAAAAATGAAATCCAAATTCAAGTATTACCAAACACTACAAATTATTAGGCATATTTAATAGATCCACCAAGTTTGTGGATAATTGAAAGGATACAAAAGTACACACAAGAATACACATATGCTGAGTGCTGAGTATCAATATCAGCAGCTGAAAGCTGAAATGTTATTATATTTTTCGTCTATGTTTACGGTTTACGGTCTACGACGACCGACGACTTTATTGCAATTTATTTTGGGGACAAAAAAACTTTAAAACTTTTGAAACCTTTGTTATTTTTCGTCTTCTGTGTTCTGTGTAACAAAAAACAAAAGTAACAAGGCCCTCAGTACAATAATTCGTGTACGAAGTCAAAAAAAATAGCCATGCCAACAGCTTTGAAAAATACCTGATGAATTTCCTTGTCCGTGATGAGTTCATCATTTGTGTTCCAATTCCAACAGTCACTGAAATCGCTCAAATGCTGTAATTAAAAGTAAATAGAAAATTAGAAACCAAAATCACAAAATCTGTGCTTCACACTTCACACATATTATTCTCACATTATTTAATGGTTTTTATAATGCATACCAACCACCAATCCAATCACAATTATAAATTATACAAAGTACAAGCAGTAAGATGATGTAAAATATATATATTATATTTCATCAGGATTCAGGATACAACATGCTTCTAAGTTCTAATGCACACAATAAAAGACGTGGAGAGGAACAGAGGAGAATGAAAGGAAAATTGTCAGGAGCACATTCATTTGCTACAAATGATTTTTTATTTAGGTACAAGAGGGTTTTTAGGTTTCAGACAGACGCTTTTTGTTTTCGAGGCATAGATTACATGATAGTTTATTAGGATAGTTTAGAAGGTAGCAGACAAAACATGGAGAGTAGGAGTTGAAGGATTCTGAAATCAGGAGCAGTCTACTATTGCCTATAGTCTAGTCTACGATCTTCTTGAAATAATTTAAAACTCTTACACCGCTATCTCTATCACCACCAGTTGCATCGCTATGCGTTGTTTCTTGTTTTATCTGTCCATCCATCCCCAACATCTAAAGATTCAGTAATTATTTTGGTCTTTAAAATTACATGTTGTTTTCTTGTATTAAAAGAGGAATAATAAACTATAAACTTAAATAAACAATAAAAATTAAGCATAACGTAAATAAGTATTGTCGTTTTATTTTTGATACGATTACTAAAAAAACGAAGAAATTGATATGAAGAATAATTCATGTTTGAAATCAAAGCACAAAATATTAAAATCAATGAAGATTGAATAAAAAAATCGGATTTGCGGAGGAATCGAGTTACAATTGCTTTTACTACAAATACTGCTACATTTACAAAATATCATTGTGTGCAGGAAAGGAAATGAAATGGCGATTTCAAAGGAGTTAAGGATAGGACATTGAATATATATTCATAATTAAACTGTCTGCCCAGCTCAGCTCAGCTTGAATCAGATATCAGACCTTTGTTATTCCGCCTCCTGTATTAGGTTTTGGTATAACTCCTCGACTTTCTGGTCTTTTGTCAGATAGACTGGGACTATTTGTTTTATTTGGTGAACCAGATCTTTGTTTTCGTAGTTTTTTTGATGGAGAAGGACTGCTCACAATCCATTTTTTGACAAGAAAATCTTGTGATTCTTTAGGAAGTTCTGCTAATATAGCTTCAGGACTCTTGTCACCTGGATATGTAGTTGTTGGAGTAGTTTTTTGTGGAGGATGAAGAGCAACCCGACGAAATTGTGAAATGTCTGATAAAGTTTCAGATTCAGATTCTGTACTCGGTTTATGATGATTATGGTTGTTGTTGATAGAAGTACTGTGTTTAACATTGGATTTAGTTCCCTTATTATTGCTATGATTATTGTTGTTACTGTACACTTTTGCTTCCCCTTTTGAAGGTACAAAAACAGTTTTATTAACTGTAGTTGAATCTCCTTTTGATGGTCGACTTTTTGGTAGAGCCTCAACAGTATAAGTATGTTCTCTACTTCGATGACTAGTACTGTGATGACGATGAGTATGACCTGTTACTACTCGATATTTTTGTGCTGTTTTTCCTTCCAATTCCGCTTGACGATTTAATTCCCTTGATGCTTTGACACATACTTCCATTAAATTTTCAAGAGTTTCCATCCCTGACTGCAGTTTTTTCTCCTTGATAATTATTCGTGGGAGATGGTCCTCCAATGTTTTTTCATATGTTTTTGATGAGGACACATGACCAGCCGAAGTTGGACTCAGACCTTCATATTTTCCTGAAGGAATTGGAGGTAATTTGACTACTCGTTCTACTAATCGTTGTTTAAGTGATTTTTTTGTATTTGATTCATTATTAGGTGTGGTACTATTTTTTCCAGCTGCTGCTGCTGCGGCATCCACTTGACCAAGATAATCAGCAATTATTCTATTCACAGGCTGATGAGTTGAGTCATTATTTGAGGCATTTGTAGTAGTGTGCACTTTAGAAATCGTCAGTGTCTCTATAAATGTACACATTTTATCATTGAATCACAAATGACTAGTGATTGCACAGACACTTTTATCACTTTCTTTTATCACTAAAACTTTAACTGTTCTAAATTCTAAACGACAGTGTTCGCAAGTAAACTATATCTATATTTTTGGTTCATTGTTACAAGTTACACAATACACATGAAGTATTTATTTATTTATTTTTACCAGTATAGATTTTCTTTTCCTCAATCTTATCATGTCCACTTCTTGTAGGATGATTTGACTCGTATTTCACATTTTGAGTTGTTAGTTTATTTGATGATGTAACTTTACTGGTTTCGGAATTCGGGGTATATTTAACTGCAGGATGAGTCCTCGCTTTTTCAGAATTTGGTCTAGATGTTGATTTTCGATTAGTTCGGACAAAATTATCATTCCATGGAGGTTTGTGAGAACTATATTTTTTTGCATCAAGACTTTTATTTCCTTCAGTTTTTGATTGTTTTGGAGTCAGAGTTCCCTTTTTTACTTTCAATGAAGTGGTTCTTTTGACAGGTTCTTTTGATTTTTTTCCAGAGGTAGGTGTGTGACCTGATACATAATGACTAGATCTACTTACAGGATGACTATGATGCCGACTAGGTGTAGGACTTGAAATTTTTTCAGGAGGGGGAAGAGCAGGAGGAGGAGGAGGAAGAACAGGAATGAGAGAGATTGAGGTATGAGATTTTTCCAAATTTGAAACCTTTTTTTAATTCAGAATAGATGTTAGATAAGCATTGAAGTAAAAAGCAAGCAGTGGTGAGAATAGTTGACTAAATAATTTACAAGGAAGGCTAATAAGCTTGTAGTGCAAAACGAAGCATGCATGTATGTACCTTTTCATGTAGTGACTCCATTTGACTCTGTAGCTTTACAATTATTTCACTTTTGGCCTCTAACCTAAAAGACAAAATGATAGGAAAACATTATGATTTAAAAGACATTCAAATGTATAAATGATTGTAAGATTTAAATAATTTGTGATTTGAAAAATGAAAAATAATAATGTAGACGTACAAGAGATTTGAGTTTTCATAACTTGTCTGATAGAAATTGACTTTTTCTTTCAATGATGTCATCTGATCTTGTTTATCTTGTACATCTTGAACAGCATGCCTTGTACTCGCCGCTTCCTACAATATTTGAAATGTCATTTTTATTTTACATTTCTAAGTGAGCGTGTATAACGAATAGAATAAAATGAAACATGGGTAGTAGAATATTTCTCGTAATTCATAATAATTTATAATTTATAATATTCAATATTCTATTGTACCGTTTGAATTTGGTCGAGCAAGCATTTCATATCTTCCATTTGAGCTATTCTACCTCTCAATTCCATTTTTAAGGAATTTGATTCTTTCATGGCTTGCTGTCTTTCAGTACACGCAACATTTAATTGATTCCTCAGGTCCCTTAATTCATTCAACATTTCTTTCATTTCTGAGTCTCTTTTAGTATCTGCTGTGCTTGGCCGAGACACCTAATATGACAAACGAATACACAGTATAAAGACCAAGTTCTTTCAAGTATTTACAATTTACAAAGTAAGAAGTAAGTAAATGATGGTGAATGGCAAAATTTTAAAAGTACAAAAAAATAAGAAATAAAATTATATTATACGTTTTTTAATGTAGCAGCCTTTAATTGTTCTTGAGTTTCTTTGAGACTCCTTTTAAATTCTTGATGCTCATCTTGATATTGTTTAATTTTTGAATTTAAATCTTTGATGTCATTTTGAAGTTCTTCTGTAACCTTTGTTTTTTCTGTAAGGAGCCTTTCCGCTTCAGTTTTCCGATCACTGAGTTGTTCTACTTGAGCCATTAACTGAGCAACATTTGTTTCTGCTTTTTCTAAATTTCTGGCCTTTTCTCTTGTAAACACTGTTTGTACTTCACTTCCTGCTAAATTTGGATATAATCCAAAAATACAGTCATATGTTCTAGGAGAAAAGTTGAGTCCATTTATATCCCATACACCTGTTAAAAATTTTAAACGTTTCAAAGGAATATTATAATGACACATTTTACATTTTAGAACTTGAAACGTACACTCAAATTTTTGAATATTTTGACAGGGCTTTATTAAGATTTTTAAATTTGTAATTTTAAATTTTACCACGTACCCATATCTCTAATTCGATTTATCAGGGTTACAAGACTAGAGTTGTCATTTTCTAATGTATGTAACCTCTCTAATGCTCTTCTTTTCTCCTTTTCTAAATACATGGATTCTTTTCGAAAAAACTGTGAAAAATTATATACAAAATGACACATAAAATCAGTCAAACTCAATACATCTGAGAAAACATGTTTATACATGTATGTTAAAAAGTTAAAATATAAAATATAAAGGATAACTTTAAAATTCACCTCTTCCTGCTTTTCTACTATATGTTTCTCTTTCATAAGATGCTTAATTTGTTCTTCATATTCTTTAATCATTCCCATATGCTCTTTTGCAAGCTCTGCTGCCTCATGTACTTTTCTTTGTAATGTTTGAACCTTCTTCTCAGCCTCTGCTTCCAATTCCTCTACTGTCTGAACAAGAATGTTATTTTGTTCTGAAAAACAAGTAAACCACAAGTCGCAATTGTAAATACGAAATAAGTAATTATTGATTATTGTAATTCATAAGAATATTGTGAATAAATGGTACTTTTAATGACAATAAGCAACAACAAGAATAATAATACATACCTATCACATCCTTTACCCAATGTTCTAATACGTTCTTTTTGGCCTAAAACAACAAGAAAAAGTAAACAGAACCATGATAAATTATATGCACTGCAATTTAAACAATATAATAAGCAGTTCCCGTAGAGTGTCTAATTATAGACAAAGTTGCAATAAGAGTATCAAATAATAATATAATCATATAAGGGAATTATATGTCACTTACGCATACGTGAGCATGATTATCACCACCAGGAATGTTCTCATCTATCCATGCCATCTTGTCTTGATAGAGTTCGTTGAAATTATCAAAAATTGCTTTTAAATAAGATTCACATGGTGAATTTGGAGTAGTAGATGTTCTTGGCGTACTTGGAGCTGTCAAGTAGTCGGAAACACATGAATTTGTGTAACATCCATCTTCTACTATTGATGGAGGATCTTGTCTTGAACTTAGATTTGTCACATGAGAACCATCCCCAGTAAAAACAGATGCTGTAAAATTTCCAGAGTCATCCGACACTTGACAATTATCATGTTGATGTTGTTTTGAGATGGATAGTAAATCTGATTTTGCGGTACTCATTTTTTTAAGGTGGACACACTGTTTGTTTTCTTATTAAATGTTCCTTGATGGATGAAAGGTCTTGAGGTTTTTTTTACAACATAATACAATTCTAACGACTATGTGTTCTAGACTATATTATTGTAGTGGAGTAAACTAGAATCAATGTCAGTAATAGTATATAATTCATTAGTAATTATTATTAGCTATTCATCCACTGCGGAGTTGTCGGAACTCGTTTTTGAGACTTTTTTTTTACATGAATCCAACTCCAAAACTACTTTTTTGGAACCCCTATTTTATGTACATTATAATATAAAATACTCTGTATAATTTTTAGATTTTAGAAAAGGAAACGTGCTTGAAGCTTGAACTATATATTATATAATTTATATAGGCTATGGGTACTATATATATTGTATATTGTTTCTTCAAAGTTCACATTTTTCTTCGTATGTGTGTAAATATTCCTATTTAAAATTTCCGAACATTTCGTAACTATGGTAACAGCATTCACAACACAATAAACTGACGGAAAAAGCTTTTATATTTTCTCTGACAGATATTTCTCTAAAAGTTGACTATACAGTATACAGTGTATGGACATTGCGAGACCACAACACACAAAGGAGGCACAAGTTTAGGCATTAATTTTTATCGATTTTAGTCTTATACGTTCCTTGAGGACTCTTGACTTGACTCTTGAGTCTCAATGTTCAATGTCAATGGGTCACACTTTGATAAAAAAAGTTAGGACAGAAGAAGAAAGAGCAAGACCGAAGAATGAAGGAAAACTTGATTTATAAAAACAAAACCCTAATTATTTTCTCACGTTAAAAAAAACAAAGATAAAATACAAAAAATTGTAAATATGTTCAGTCCTCTGTTGATTGTGACAAAAGTATTCCTCTTCTCAATTATCTTGACGGCAAGGACGAGGACGGTGACGGGTGAAAATAATCAAGATGATCACATTATTTTCCAAGATCCGAATAGTTGTAGTAAATACCAAAATCAAACTTTCTCAACAATCAGCCTTGGATGTGTCAACTGCCTGAAAGAAAAAGATAAAAATAGTAAGTTTACTTTATAATCCATACTCGATCATATCTATCTATCATAATAATAATATTATAGATTCCAGAGTAATTGCAAATCAATTAAAAAATGTAAATCTACACATGTACATATGTATTTTAATTAGCATAGCTCATACAAGCTTGTAACTTTTAAGTACTAATTGCTAATCATAATAGTATTTAATAGTTTGTAAGTTACAACTAAATGAATGAATTGAAGGACGAATGAGGCCAATATCACTAAAATTTAAATACTTAATCTCTTCCTAGACGTTAGAAGTTAGAGAATGTATATTCAATTATTTAAAATGTTAATCCTACTTGTAAAATCACAGACCACAGATCACAAGTGTAAATATATAGTGAATGAATACTTTTTAATTATAGACAAGTGACACGTAACACATGTTCAATAATTCTATAATAATGTATGTTCTCATCTTACACACACAAAAAAACAGACAACAGACAGTATAAAAAATGAAAGTATGTTTATTTATTAGTTGTACGTAAGTTAAATACTAAATACACACTCCACAATCTGGTTAAAAATAAGAGTTACGTAACATAATGATAATTGATAATACACAACTAACTTACCGAACACATAACACATAACACATGTACAAATCACAAATCACCTTGATCTTTTGTCTACACACTACACAATCTCAATTCAATTAGCTAAATGACTTGGCAGTTGGCAAAGAATAGAATAGAATAGGCAAGATAAAATATTTGACTAGAAAAAATGTATATTTTTGAAGAATAAGAACCCTTTAATCTTCTATCTGTACATTATACTATTATTTAAAACAAACTCTGATAAAGACACATCAGAGAGATATTTTTACTGTTTTGCGTCTTGCGATGAGATGAGAAACCTTTCAAAATTCTCTGTGTGTTTTTCCTTTGCTTCCAAAGTTAGTGCCACGATTCAGACCATGAACAATAAACATTGAAAACATGTATTTACATTTTTTTGGAGGCTGTAGACTGTAGATTGAAGAGCAAAGAGATAATAAAAACTTGTAACTTTTCCTGTGTATGATTATCACGTTATATGAGGGCAATGCATCATATTATCTTTGTATAATATGTATAAGCTGTAAAATACCCATCAACAATTTTTTACACACACATGCATAAATTACACAGCATAATATTATATATTATTTTGTATCATGTATACAAAACGTACAACAAAAGTCTTTTTCTTGTCTTGTTTTTAAAATATTATATAGAAGGAATAATCAGTGCTTGTTCATGTCCACAAAATCACATCAGTTTGATAAATGGAGGAAAGCCGAAATGTATTCAATGTGCAGAAAATGATGTGGCGATTGATCAACGATATTGCATTTCATGTCCAAACCAATCAAAATTAGAAGAACTCACTGGAAAATGTCCATCTTGCCCATCCGGATTCATTTCCAGTATGAGAATTTTTATGTAGTAAAATAATATGTGGCATTATCTATGAAAAACAATCTAAAGGAACTTTGAACTTTATAATTGACACCAAGCGGCGATTCTAGAACTAAATTTTAGATGTTGGAGCTATGCAAATACATATTTGTTTTGCGATCGCAGCGCCAAAATTATAAAGTTAGTTTAGATTGTTTTTCATAGATAATGCCACATATGTGCATAATATGCACATGTTTTGAATTATATGATGATGAATAATGAATGCCTAATAATAATAATGTTTATTCATAATTATTATAGTTTACACAGAATCAAGTGGAGTGCCCAAGAAAAAGATTCAGTGTCTTCAATGTGGAAATGGTTATACACCCTCACCATCTGGAAAAGATTGCATTCCATGTCACCCCTCCTTTCCCCTTGAGGAGTCTACCAATGGGATTTGTAAATGTCCAGAGACCAGTTATAACCTAGTAAATGGGATTTGCTTTGCAAATTCCGACCTTGCAGATCCAGCTATTGAAGATTTGAAAAAATTATCCCTGTACAAAATGGAGTATGACAATGGACACAAGGCAGACTCTCAATTTTTCAAAGAAAATCTCCTCTCCTCTTTCTACCTGTGTAAGGGACATAGGAATGTTACGGCTTGTCAACTCCTAGCAAATATGTGTACCCTTCAATTACATTCTTATGGAGATGACATGAATGCATGTGGACTGTATCGATCTACAGTACCCGAGTCTTATCATCATCCTCCAACACATATGCCCAAGTTGTACTATTTAAATATTGAAGCTCCATCCCTACTCCAACGACCTACAGCCATTCCACAACAATTTGATATGAATTTACCAGATACTACGTCCGATGTCAACCTAACCGTGTCCAGAGTTAGTGTTGATGGGAAATTTCTGGGATTGTCACTCCTCCATGAAATTATTCCATGTACAGAACCTGCTCGAGTGCAAAAAATTGCTCGCAAATTTGGAGCTACCTATAAAACAGTCTGTAACATTCCAATTCAAGATTACTGGAATAAATATTTGAAGATGGAATTCTTAGACCCGTATCTTAGTATTTATGAAGATGGAAAACTAAATTTGTATCCAGTTCCAGTCAAAATCTTAAACTTTAAACAGAGAGGAATCAAAATAAATGAGGTAACACTTTTTTTCTTCAGTATGTTTTATTTTTTGCATGGAAAATCATCGTTGTTCATAATTCGTAATCTCATCTTTTATGTTGTCTGTTTTATAGAATGACGACAATCCTCAGGTTCAACTAGTTCGACGATTTTTCATAGTCGACACTATCGACAGAATTGATCAAGGGAAATCCGAAGGGAAGTACAAAAGCCTGAAAATGATCAGATTCCTTGAGAAAATTCATGTTGCGTAAGTAGATATTTTTCAGTTTTTTCTTAGTTTTAATCTTAGAAAGTTTTTACCTTCAATGTGATTCAAACAAATGCATAAAAAAACCTGTTTTAATTTCAGAATTCAGCTTCAGAATAGCAAAGTACCGGGGAAAATCTACGTTCCACTCATAACGTTATCTTATAGAGAAATGGATTTAGAATCCTTCCGCCGGAATGAAAATGCGTATTTTCAGTACAAAGTGGAATATTACATGGATATGTCCAAATCAATTGAAGATGTCAAAGTAAATTCTATTCAACTTTCGCGTTTTGTACTAAAAAAATTAAAAGCAAGCACCAAAATGAAAATTCGTTTCTCCTTGTCTTGTTGAATGTAGATTTCAGTTGGAGTTATTTCATCACTCACCGTACTATGGGCTGCAATGCAAGCTTGGTCATGGAATAGACGGTGATTTGATTTTTCATGTTATTTTTAACAATCAAACATCAGGGATCATGAATCATGAATTATATAGATGAACAAATGAATTATGAATTATGAATTATTATGATTATTGTTGTTGTAGATCTGGACGACCTTATATAGATATTACAACAATAGCAAATCTGCTCATTTATACTTGTGGACATTTGGCTGATGCATTTTTTGTCGTCTGTTTTGGAACATCTTTATTTTGGTTTTTTTTCTTCAAGAAACAAGCAGCGGTTCATATTCTCTTGCCCACACCAGAGCAAGAAAGGCTCATCCGGGATTTACTCATATCCGCATTTTCTTTGAAGGTTCTCATTTTAGTTAAACAAATTTTGATAAAAATTGAAAAATCAAATTCTGAATTATCCATGCTTAATAGAAATCGAAAGTCTAGTATCTAATGTGTGGTCATGGAATATATAACTATTTTTAATTTTTAAACTACTAGATTGTAGAAGTCATAAGACTGGTCGCGTGTCAAGTGGACATTGACATTTTCTTCATTGACTGGGAAAGGCCGAAAGCACGGAGCATTATTCAAAGTCCAACAATTACAAAAGCTAAACCAGGGAGTGGCAATGTTAAAGAGGAGGGTGGAGGAAATAACAACAGCCCAGAAAAAATTGATGCAAATGTGAGTATATGGAGAACATACTTTATAGCCAATGAATGGAATGAAATTCAGTCCAGTAGGAAAATTCATATGGCTGTTCAAATCATCATGACCATCTTTTTTCTTGAGGTTACTTTAGACTTTTTATTAATAATTATTATGTGGTTATTTATAAAAAATAATTGTACCAGTTTATAGTTTGTAAAATAGTCCATTGGTGATGGGAATTGAGAATTTTAAATTTTAAATGTACGATGTATGATGTAATATTCAGATCATTGGCTTGAAATTCTGGGGATTGTACTGGCCAAATGGAAGTTTGAATCCAGGTCCTGAGCATCGAAATATCCCGTATAGTACATCCGCCCGATTTGCTATTGGAAGTTTGGTATTTCTAATACTTGGGAGTGTCCAGTGGTTATTTCGTATCCTTATATTTGAAAGATTCATCTCAAATAAAATACAAGACTTTGTGGATGTTTGCACATTAGCAAATATCAGTGTGTTCATTCTTGCGGCCAATCAATTTGGATACTATATTCACGGACGGTAAATAATAAATAATAATATAACGCATGGGCGTCATTATCTATTGTTTTTCATGAAGAAAGTCATTTAAAATAACAAGCGAAACTAATTCTCGAGTTTTCTCCTTTGTTTTTAGGTCTGTGCATGGTTTCAGTGATACTTGTATGCAAACAATGATCGAACAACTAAACCGGGAAGAAGAAGATTTATGTGGAAGGTATACTGTCAATTCAAATGATTAAAATGTTATCGTTCAGTTTTATACAAAATATGAATCAAGTTTTAATTGTTCATTTATTTTTTGAATTTTTCCAGACGCGGCCTCTTGCCTTCAACTGATCAACAGACCTTTCTAATTTCCGTCCCATCCTCATTTCGATCAGTGTACAATCAAGTTCTTCAACCTCTTTACGCGGTAAGGGAATTATTTTCCAAGTTATATCAGTAAACATTTACAATTTAGATACACATTTTGGATTTATTTGCATGATTCGATTTTCTACTCATCTGCTTGATTTGCTGTTTTTGACAATTGATGGTGAATGAATATAGACAACCAATGTGAATGTGAATGTGGGGAAAGGACGAATCCAACTGGGTGGTGTTGCATCCAAAATGGGGAATCTGAAACAAACCTCGGCCATGTTGAATTTGAGTGTTCATGCCTATCACTCAATGAATAAATTTTTGACTGCTTTCCTCGAACATGCTCTCAGTGACATTGACTATGACGTGACTGAAAAGAGTTTCTTTGAATCCACATTTGATATGGAGTTTGGAGATGTGACGCAGGATAGAGCCATCTTTTATACTGGTAAATACATGTCTTTTCGCTTACTCACTCTATATTTACTATTTACTGGCAAAATTCATCATTCATCATGCATCATGCATACAGTATGATTTTCTATTTTCTAAATGTTGTATATTATACATTCTACATGATTTATTTTCTATTTCCTGTATTCTAGATAATGGCCATTCCTTTGATTCAATCCTCTTTTATGGAAATGAAAGAACTCTTTTTCTCTTCAACTTGTACACATTTATTTTCGTGGAAATTCTTTCTCATAATTTCCTCCTCGCTGGAATCATAACTTATCTGACTGACATGATTGTCAAGTATTTGAGGAATTATTTAGGAAAGCGAAATCTTGCCAGGAAAACTCTCATTGACAGTCGATTTCTAATCTAGAAAATGTGTGTAGTGTGCAAATTGTAAATACTTGTGTTGAATTGAGTATTGGGTGTGAATGGTAAAATAAGAGACCTTTTGGTATTTTGTGTATATATTTTATAATCTACAGTTTAAAGTGGTTCACACTTGTATAATGTTAAATGTTATTTCCTGTAATTGAACTTTGATATGTATAGTTTGTAGTTCTATAATAGAATTTTTCTATTGTGTTTTATACATGATATATTATGTATTTACTTTACTCTTTTATCTTTTATACCGTAAACGTAAACCTTTTATCAAAAAATCGTTGTCAACTTTCAATTTGTACATATAGGATATAAAATAGAAAATAGATAGATATGGCTAAGAGCTAAGGTCTTGTGTGCAGGATTATTATGTCGTACAATTTATTACCAAGAATAAACTTTTTTATACAAATTACAAACAGCAAATAAAATACATGCCCTTGTTTATTAAAAACTTTGTCTTTTCTTCTAGAGTCAAGTTGTAGATTGTAGATACACTAGTTATAAGTTATAAATTACATTGAATATTGAATTATCACGGCCCTAAATGTTAAGGAGTTGTCGGTGGATCACGTGGCAAAGGAATTGACAAGTCACTGTAAAAAATATCAGAAATTGAGTGCATTTAGCATTTAGAATTACGCACAACAAAGCAACGTAAGTACTGCTTACTTTATATTGATTTTGGAATCATTTGATATTGTTTTATAAAAGATAAAAGTAAGATTCTTACGCTAAAACATAGGATGCAACTGCCCAAACGGCTGTACACAGATCCATTTCAACAGAATCTTGAACGTAGACAGTATCTCCGGGAGTATGGTGATACCTGATTTATATATGAAATAATAGAGTTAGAGACAGAGAGAGACAGGAAATTGAAGAAACCGTAGTCGCAAGTTACACAGGAAAATAAAAAGCAGACAGATTAAAGTACAAATATAATTAACCATACATCCCAAGGATCAAGAAAAAATTCAATGAGAAAGTGAAGAAAATTTATTACATAAATAATTATTAGTTCATAAATAATGTACCAGAAATATTCATCATTTTCATTGTTCAGTGATAAACCGGGCACGCCCTTTGCCTCGAGTAGAGAAATATCCGAACCAACAACACTTTGTTTGCTGTAAGCGGTTGCATTAATGGGGGCTAATAATTTGAGCACTTCATAGACAATACAACCGGCTTCTTCTGAACCTGACATGTCTAGACCCAGGGGTTTGAAAGTACCACTGTCACTTTCAAAAACTGCACTGAATTTCTCTAATTCCGCCTCATGCTGTTTCACATAGCCTGCCACTCCATGTAATCCAACTTCCTACGGAAACATTTCCAATTTCAATACTTTTAGCTTGTACACAATAGAAGAGTGTTTAGTGTTTAGTGTTTTAGTTGTTAGTATGAATTGAACAATCGTGCAATAATGGAAAACTAAGAGATTTGCTTACTTCAGCTGTCCAAAGAATGGCTCTCAATGTTCTTCGAGGTGTGAGTCCGAGTTCCTGGAGTAAAGCTAATGTCTCTACAGAAATGAAAACGCCACTAAAAATGTAAAAAAGTACAAAGATTCCATGTTAGTAATTATTTTGGAATTTTTTCTGGATTCTTATTAATTTAATTTTCTGTCCAATATTCAGTATGTATTTATGTATTTTACCCAGCATCATCCATAGCTCCGGTCCCAACATCCCAACTGTCAATGTGACCAGAAATTCCTACAATTTCATCCGGAAACTCCCGTCCTCTAATTTCACCAACCACGTTCCTAGAAGTTACGTCCGGGAGTCTGTGACCAAGCATTTTCAAGTTGATTACAATTTTAGTACCTGTAGGTGAAAAAATCAAAAACATGAGATATGAGTAAAGTTTTTGCATATTGAGTATTTTGAATCTACTGTGTACTGCTCAATAATTTCCAAATTGAGTAGCACTATTTAGGTTTTAGGTCTCGTCTCTCGTCTCACGGACAATATATACATTTCCTTTGAAATTTGGAACTGATAATTAAAATACCTTGTTCTTGAAGGCGATACAGCATGTCCGCCACCTCAGTGGTTATACAAGCTGTTGGGATTTGACGGACGTTTTCTTCATAGGTTTGACCTCCCGTATGTGGAGTACTAATTGAAAACGGGCCAACCTACATACACAGAATACAAAACACAAATCATGTTTTTATCAAACCATTCTTATTTTGCTTAACCATTTTTCAAATAAAAAATTATGCAACTAGAAGTAAATAATAATTGTGCGCATAATATAGCTTTAAATTTTTGATCATTACCGACTGAATCAAAGAAGCGAGACCACCCGCTTTGGCTGCTGCGCTGGCACCTTTGCTTCTGTATTCCACAGTTGTTCCATAACTGCCCAACCATCCTTGATTAAACACGATAATTTTACCCTCCGCCTTTGCTCGCGTTTCATTTCTCTCAAGCTCTTCAAAAGTTTTGACGACAAGAACTTCTGCTTCAATCCCATCCGGTCCAGTTCCAACACTTGGTACAAGTCCTTTAAAACACAAGTAAAAGTTTTATTGTGTACTTTCTCTTTGCACAATGGGCTTAAAATTTTAAATGTTTTGATATTTAAAATGTATATTTCTGAAATGAGGCATAGTATTAAATATTCAATACCAAGAATAGTTAATAATTGTCGACGTGGTTCAACTAATTCAGCTCGTTCCTCTCCTCTGAAATGATGTGGCACTATCACTTCTTCTCCATGAACATTGTACAACTTGTAAGTATTGTTCATGATATCAATCATGTAGTCAATGGAATTTTCTAAAGCCTCCGAGCCGGAAACTCGGGGTCCAAAAAAGTCCACAAATTTTGTAAGGTTGGCCAAAGTACGACCTTTAAATGATCCTTCTGTAGCATACTTTATAATTTGGTTCGCAACATCAGTATAATTTTGGATTTCAGCAAGGAGCTTGCGGTCCAAATTACAGGTTGAAACATCATGTCTTAAAACCGTTTCCTTTCTTATGGTACTCGTATATGGGACTTTCTCTGTCAAGTCAAGCTTCACAGATTGCTCTCGAATCTTGTCCTCATAAATCTCTCCTGAACCAGGCTCCACAATACGACCACCATTTACAACAACAAGGAATGTAGTCGCACTTAATAAAAGTACACAGGAAAAAATAAATTGATTTCCCATTTTTGTAAAATATCAAATATCAAATAACTTGATTGAGAAATTGAATCGATCCCAAATCCCAAATTTGAGACGTATGTGGGAGCTCAGCCAAATACTATAAACCAGTCAGCACTTTATTACTTAAATGACCTGTATTGTCGTGACTCGAGATTCTAGATTGTAGATTAGAGACAAATGATAAATCACCATTGTTTTCCCTTTATCTCTTAAACTCTAAACAATTCCAGTGTGCAAGTTCAAGTTACTGCGTGTGTTCTCAATTCTCAGTACTCCATAAACTTTTTACTTTTTTATATTTGACATTCGACATTGTGTTTTGTGTACATAACAGCTAATGAGATTAGCTCCGTACTCAATACAGTAGTCAATGTATCTATTTATTATTTATATTGTACCGTATTATCAGATAATGGACGAACCGTTTTAAATCAATTCAACGGACTCTGAGTGGATTTTTAGATAAGGGAAATTTAATACATGAGTAAGTTGGGTTTCGATTCACATGGATTTGAACAACAAAATTCGTAAAATTTTTTTGACATTTTTATAAAATACTAGAAAAAATTCTAAGACTTTTGACCCCTATATCACCCTTATGTGAAATAAGG
>JAQGBH010002642.1:0-23369 GCA_034698265.1 Sminthurinus aureus
CAGGAAAAAAATTGCTCCAGGAAAAAAATTGCTCCAGGAAAAAAATTGCTCCAGGAAAAAATTGCTCCAGGAAAAAAATTGCTCCAGGAAAAAAATTGCTTCAGGAAAAAAATTGCTCCAGGAAAAAATTTGCTCCAGAGAAAAAATTGCTCCAGGAAAAAAATTGCTCCAGGAAAAAATTGCTCCAGGAAAAAAATTGGTCCAGAGAAAAAATTGATCTGGAGCAATTTTTTTCTGTAGATTTTACTGGCAAATCCTTGAAAATCCTGAATTTCTGTAGAAATTTCAAACGGTGTCAACCTTGAGCAAGATTTTTGCATTTTTCGTGCTCAATTTCTGTAGAAATTTCAAACGGCTGTACAGTTGAATAAACTTAGCACGAGGAGAAGAATACAGTGAATTCCAAAAATGCCAAAATTTCTTCTGTGAGACGAAAGACAAATGTAAAAATCTTGATGTTTTGCTCCACAGTTGTCGATGTTCTGACATGCAGAATGCCCGATTCGGGTGTGACTTGATGTTTTTTTTTGTAATTCGGATGTACTCATTTCGTGGAAATCTGAGGTGTAATTTTTATTGGAAAAACGCCCTTATTATAAAACTATTTAATGCTCCAGGTATAAGTTTGGAGTTTCTGGGAATTTCTGATGCAACCTTTGTCTTTTTCTGGTACATTTGTTTGGTCATCGTCCGTTGTTCATTATTTATTGTGAGTTGGCTGAATTCTTGTCCATTTTCCCGTGAGTTTGTTGTGTTTTGGGGACCGTGTTGTTTTATTGGAAGTTGGTTCTGTGTTCATTTTTGTGGAGAAGATTGAATGGAGGGAGAATTGGAGGGGAAATGAAGCTGGATCTCGGGACGAAGGACAAAGACTTTGACTTGACTTGGAGCTGAGCGAATGTTGTGTTTTGTGAAAGCGGAGTCGCTGTATAATTTAAGAGTCAGAAGTTGTCCCGGAATTGTCAATAGTTAAGAAAGGAGATGTCTCCATTGCGGATCTATTATGCATGTCCGAGCTGAACTGTTGGTGGTCTGTAGTTGGACTTGGACTTGAGTTGGACTTGGTCCGCTAATCTCAATTTACAAAGGCATACGAAATAATACAATAACATAAAACTAGCGGCTCTATTTTCTAGAGCTCGTTTCTCTTGTTCTATTCTATTTTGTGCCTGTGCGTCAGCCCAGTGAAATATTCACCCACTAAAACATGCATCATTTCCTTAGTTAGATATTTATGAGTCCAAGTCGATCCTCTTTTCCTCCCGAATTCAGCCTTATTTCTGCTCACCCAGGAAAATGTTCTCTACTTTCCATAGACTACAAAACGGAGCTCAACGCTAAGGCAATTTCCAAGAAGCAGTTCCATTTGCAGCGGCATAAGGAACAGGACAAAAACTTGTTCCATTGTCAACCTAAAAACAGGAAAGCTAACAAACCCGTTCTATTGTCTGTTCTTGTGATGGTCCGACATTTTGAGAGCAAAAGAAAATAGCATTATAACAGCAGCATGTCTCGTGATGGGGTTTACTTTCACCCGAGCTCCACATAACAACTCGTCATTCTACATGCAGGGTCAAGGGATGCCAAAGACTAAGGAACAAAGCAGTAGCAATAGAACCAGCAACTCAACGACCAATCTAAAACAACTTGAGCCACGTGGCACAACAACCCCAATTCCATGTCTTGAAAAACTGAAACAAAAGTCCCAAGACCCCTTTTGAGTTTATTCAGCCAAAATTGAGATGGAAATATTAAAAAGGTTACTTTCGTGGATATTTTTAAACTGGAGCGCGAGACGGGATATTTTTCAAGTTTTTTCAGGAATTTCCGGCCCTTGTAAAACGAGTTGAGATGGCGAAAGAGCGATCCAATTTTTCCCTTTAATTTGTACTGGACTAATTCTTGCTCTTCGGATAGACATGTCTACAATTATAAATTCTGTAGCAAAGGGAATAGTTGTGTACGCTGTGTATGAGTGTGTGAGATGGAAAGTGTATTTGTTGAGGAGATGATGACGGTGATTAGAAGAGGAGCATCATCCTCGCCTTTCACCAGGAGAAAGAGACAGACGGATGCAGGTTGAGTAAACTGAAGCAGAAGAAGATGAATCCATCCAGGATGTGATATGGAAATAGTTATTTTGAAATGTAGAGTCCCTCCCCTTCGTGCCCCTCCCTCCCTCCTCGTCTTCTGTATTGCCTCAGTCTCTTTTTCCGCTCCTTCGCAAGCGGAATCAAAGGAAAATGGAGAGTGACTACGCGGAGGAATGGAATGAAATGAATATGAGTAGACGGAGAAGGAGCGATAGAAATTGTAGCTGACGGCCGTTCAAATGTATTGAGCAGGAGAGAAGAGAAGAGAGACATGACATGGAAATTTCTACCTCATCTTTCCTGCATCTGCATCTGGATGTGGATCTGGATGTTGAAACTGAGGGACGGGAGAAATGGAAATGACGGGATGAGAAATTAGAGAGAAGCTGAGCAAGTATTGCACATTCACAAACCAGAAATTGAAATTCAATGCTTTCCGGAGGTGTTTTTCAAGTCATGAATGTAAAAGAAGGGGAAGAGAGAGAAAGAGAAAGAGTCAGCTCAACACACTCCATTTTCGCACGCAGTCAAGTGAGCCAGAAAATGTAGACAATGCAGGAGAAAGTGTTGCGTCTATTCTACACAAATTAATCCAATTCCGAATCATAGAAATTTACTGTTGACCCAAATGCCTTCGCCTCTCCTCTCCTTCTCACCGCATCCACCGCTCCCATCAAACACGCGCATAAATTACCCTCCCGCACAATTACAACACTCGCTTCCCAATCACATCCGCCTCATCCAATTATTCCTCCTCCTCTCTCTCAATCGCACGCAAAAAACAACACTTGCCGCTCATCCCGTAAACAGTTTATTACTCATTTCCATTTCACAAACGCACTCCCTTCCCAATTCATAAATTCATCAACCAATTTTCAAAAGAGACGCAAATTCATTGTCAACTACCGGAGACCAAAAGCAGGAAACTGACTGTCTAATCTCCTCTGAACGGGAACAGAGACAAAACATATTGGTAAAAAACAACTGTATGAATTTTGATGTCTCTGCGTCTTTTGTCTGATTTATTTACTCCAATTTACACTAAACTCCTTATTCATCTGTTGAGTTTTGGATGGAGCTGGAGTTGGTTGGACCAGGAGTTGAGAGGGATTTTTGCCGGCTCACCTTGAGAGAGTTCAAATATCTCTGTTGCAAATTGGTCGCACACCAAAGTACCAACTCTCACTCTCACTACCGAATTCTGGATCCGGAAAGAACCCGGCTTTTGTTGCTCTGCCCGGAATTGTGAAAACTGGAGGACGCAGAGGAAGAGGAAAGATGAAACAAAAAACGTAATTAGTGAAATGATGTTGTGCACAGGAAATACTTTTCAGCTGTGGTTCACCAACCCGAAATTTGGATGAGAGCAGACGGGCGGAGGAAAGATGCGGTGGAATGAACATCCGATTAATTATCGCAGTCTCTCATGTTCCGAATAATAATAATAATAATTATTTAGGGAAATCCTGTGCGAGTACTTGTACTATTTCGGGTAAAAGTACTCGAACATGAAATTATGAAAGAAATCAAGTCATAAAAAAGGGGATTAGGAATTGAGCTGTAAAAATGTTGGATGTTGCTTTGATGAGAGCGGAGAAGAGCGGAGAAGCTTCAAGCTTCAAGTTGGTTTCAATAGAATCAAATTGACTCGCGTCTCATTCAATCACCCAACGAGAATAATTCGGGAGGAAATGTTCAAGTAAACTGGGATGGGAAAATTGTTTCAAGAGAGCGGATGTTGGATGTTGGAGGAGGAATGAGGTGGTTGTGGTGCTGGGAGGGAAATAGCAGAGCAGAGGTGGTATGAGAAGGCGGAGGGGAGGGCGGGTAATAAGCTAATGTGAGCCATTATTATGGTACGTCATTAGAAATTTAATCCTTGTTTTAAAGGAGCTGAGAGGGATTATTCGGTAGCAACTCCGTCACATCACATCACATTCACCTACATGATCAAAAACACATTCTCATTCCTCCAATTCAAATGTATCCAACACTCGACATTCAAAACACGCATTATCCGCAAAAACTGAGGTGCCATAAGCCAACATTTGAGGTACAAGGAAAAAGGAATTGGGAACAGATTTGATATTTGGATGATTAGCAAAGACTGTCGCAGCTGGAGTCCGTCAACCCAGTTCCACTCTAAAACACATTTGAATTCTCCACACTCTTTTCTCTTTCACTCTTTCTTTCGTTCTTTGATTCTCCTTCCCGCACAGACGACTGTCTGTCCCCAGTCCCCAGCAAACCATAGAACAAGTTGAAAGAGTAAAGATACAACTTTTGAGGAGGTCGCACTGCAACTTGTGATCCTAATTAGAAAGTCTAATTTGGAGGAGGAAATCATCAACTACCTGCAAAGTCCCGAAGCAGCGGAAGGAAAGAAAGGGGAAGGAAATGTCTGGGAGTTGGGAGCGGAGAGAAGTTGCCGGAGCGAGTACAAAAGAAACGTCGATGAAGAAGGACAGAGCTAAAAATGATACAAATCAGGGATAAAAAGTTTGTGGAGCGAGAGCGAGCGAAAAGGTAAGTCTATATTTTTCTCTGCTCCTCACTACTTTTCGCTTTTTACATATTTCATCATTTTCTCCTGGAGCAGGAGAGATGGAAGTTGCGAACTCTTTCTCGTCATCTAAGTGGAAGGAAATAGAAAAAGGAGATTAATTCAGGAGAGAGAGAGAGAGAGAGAGAAGCATCATGAACTGCGTTGAGCTCGAGCTTAAGTCTGTACCTTGAGGGAATAACATCCATCCATCCATCCATCTCTCTTATGATCAACCAACCCAACCCAATACCACTCACAACATCAACTCAAGTCACCTTCTCTCCTCTCCTCTCCTCTCTCTCCGTCTCTTTCTCTCTCTGTTTGTCTTCCTAATTCCACCGACTCGCAAAAGTAAAGGCGAGCGAATGAGCGAGTGAAAGAGCGAGTGAGGGAATAAGAAAGAGAAATGATTGCAGATGCTGTTGATTTTCATGGAGGAACATGAAACTTTTCCTCTGTCTGCCTCTACATTGTGTCTTGTGTGTTGTGCAAGTAGGTAATTATTATTTCATTCCCTTTCATTTTTCTGCTCTCTCTTCCTCTCTCCATTTTCCTCTCGCTCCCCATTCCAAAAAAGAAACATCCACCACTTTTCTCATCTCATCCTTACAACTTTCAACCAGTATTTTGCCTCCACTCCATTCCATTGCCTCAGCCATCTCCGTCTCAGTCTCCTTGCCAAACAACAACACACAGCACAATTTCCACGTCTCAGCCACTTGCTTTCGTCTTTCTACTCGATTCAAATTGTTCCCAAAAGTTAATTTCAACTCACAACCTAATTTCTACTGGGTTTTTCCTCATCTCCCAGTGTACACGGGAACAAATGAACAAAGGAACAAAGAACAAGAGTCTCTGAGCAAAATAAAAGGGCTACTTCCAACTTCACCTCCAATCTCCTTCTAACCCAAAATTACGAGCCAAATGCTCACATTTCAACCTCCAGATTTCTATGGTACTCGTATGATATTTCAATGCAACTCCAATCTCAACTGCTCAGCATGCAAAAAGTAATAATATTTACATTTGAATTCCCAATCCTCCGTCGTCCCGGATAAAATACAAGAAACTTGGAAAATGGTGGTGATATTCATTCTGTGACTGGCGGAGAGGTCAAAAAGGACTTGTTTTTTTGCACAAATCTGGTAATTTCAAGAGGATGGGAGCGTTGCAAAAAAAGATGGTGGGAAAACATATTTTAATCCTTTCTCGTGGTTGATGTGGTTTTGCAGATAAGAGTGAACGGAGCGGGGTTTAATGCTCCACATTTACACATTTATTGTGTGCAGAAAAGTGGATGAAGGAGGAATAATGAAGGAATGAATGTGTGTGGTGAATGGGAGTTGGCGTTGAGTTGAGTTGAGTGCGAGGTTAGTTTTATGATGAGACGGAAGGAAAAATACACTCGCACCCACTCCTTTGCAACACGTGGTTTGATTCCGCCTCCTTTTCTCCCTTCTCTCCTTTTTCTCCTTGTCCAAAGGAATAAAAGGAGAAAAGTCCTTAGAAAAACCTCCCTGCACTCGCACACGTTTCTTTCCTTTTCTTTTCTTTCTCTCCTTCCTCATCCACATCCACACTCGACGACTCGACGCCAACGGAAGAAAACTCGGAAAAGTTTCCCCCACAAAAGTATGAATAGCGATAAAAAGTTTGCCATCAAAATAAGTTGCTCCAGCACCATAAAAAACTTGAACGTCGTCCTTCCTTCCCTTTCTTTTTCTGCACTCTTTTTACATCCTCTCTTCCTCTTTTGATCAACGGGAAGGGAACAAACAAGGAAGCGACGGACACTAAACCGGATTTCCCATCCCACATGCTACTCACATGCTACTCGATTGTGAATCAGCCACCTCCAAGCCTCACCAATCAACATCACATGTACTTATTTATCATAGAGAGAGAGAAGGGAATTGTGTTACCTGTTGGGAAGCCAAACATCTTGTAGAAGGACAAGCAGACGAAATCGGCGGGGTGGAGTGACAGGTCCAGCTTACTCGTCGCCACAAAACTAGCCGCATCCAGCACCACGAACCACTTGCAACCAGCACCACTCCGCTCTTCCTCATTTCCCGCGGATTTAGTCTGACAGCCAACTCCAACTTGATCCTCTCCCACATTTCCATCCCTTTCATTTCCAATACTACATTCTCGAATCTTGTTGCGATTATCTTGAGAACTCTCCGTCAGACTTTTCTCTGCTCTCCCACCCACTCCCGTCTCCGTCTCCTCTGGACTAGCCAAGTTTGGCCTCTTTCGGGTGGGGACTGACGGAGCTGTAGTAGAAGTTGGGAAATGCTGAGGTTGGAGGTAAAATGTGTTCATTTTGTTGATGGCGTGGAGATGCCCGTGTTGGATTTTGGGGATCCAGTCCAGCGGATATTTGTAGCCCGAAAAGTTGCACTGAGCAGGATAAGCGACCAGTCCATTCCGCTCATTCCGATCCCCCCGATCATCGTCAGACCTGTACAAATGAAACAGCATCAACATCCATTATTCACTCATCTCCATGGAAACTCACTTACTCACTTGATGCATAAAAAACGGGGAGAAATTGGGGAAGGGAAAGAAAAGGAATAAAAGATGGACAAACATGTTGCATATTGCAGGAGCCATTATTACGCAAACAGACTCAGGCACAACTTTTTCTATTAGCAACAAAACGAGCTCATTCAAAATGCATCCCGCTCCTCTGTCAGTCATGTGAATTTAGGATGTAGAATCAGAATCAGAATGAGGAGAGAGGAGAGAGAAGTGCGATGGGAGATGGAAGAGCATTAAACCAAGTCAGTTTCATATAAATCTTTTTCAAGCTCATTCCTAAAATTCACCGGGGAATTTTGAATTCTGCATTTTTCCCCATTTTATCCATTTTCTCCCTTTTTCCTCTTCTCTCATTCGCATTCTCCGCTTTTCAATCCAAAAAACAAAAAGTTGCCTCTGAGCAATTTCCCTGTATTTTTTGTTCCTCTCCTTCCTTTTAAATTACCCACATCCGATTTCCTCCCATTTTTAACCGTTCCCTTTCCATTGTCTCATTTCTCCTTACTACTTGACTTAATGCTTCACTCGAGGCTCCAGGCAACACAAAAATTAACAACTCTGCATTTCACTTTGCGTATTTTTTGGGTACACAATTCTCCCGGAGATGCAAATGAGCCAGGCCAAATGGATTTACTTGGAGAAACGGCGGAAGAGTGGAAATACATTTACCCCGTCTTTCCAATAACCATGGTTACAGTTTCTCCCCGTATTTTTACTCCTGTTTTACTGGGCAGTAGAGGACTGGACATGCATTATCATTTACTTGATTCTTGATTCACAATAAAATCCACAATCCACAATAAAATCCACGGCAGAGACAGAACCCAAAAACCAAAAAAGCTGACCTAAACCTTTTCTACATTTTTTGACATGTTTTACAGTTGGAAGGAGGTAAAAATGAAAATGAGTGAAATGAAAATGGATGTCTATTTTTTTCATGTTGATGAAATCGGAAATACCCGTGTGGACTTTGATTGTGTTTCGAGTCCATTTGGATTCCCTTGTTTTGTGTTGGATTCCTGCACATGTGATTCCGTGCGATTCCGTGTGATGCTGTAGAAAGGAATGCTTCTTGCATCAACCAGCTCCATTATTTACTACTCTTCACAACTCTTTTTGTTTTTCCTCTTCCGTTTTCACAATTCCAGCTCCGTCATCCAGCTGCTCATCCATATTCAACTCAACACTCAACATTACACATTCCACGAAACAAAAAAGAGGGAAATGCGTTTTAAAGTGAACTGGTTAAATATTTGATATGAGTGAAATGCGTCATGTTCACTCCAACACTCGACTCGACTCTAGAGTTGGAGAGAAGAGAAGAGAAGAGGAAAAGAGGATGAGCAACTTTATGGTCAAGTTGGAGCAGCAAGATTTTTCCAATCTGTTTCTGCACATTTCCTTGGGAAGGAGCGGAATTGGAATGGGAGATTCGGATCTCTGTTAAAATAATTTATTTTTATGTAGCAGCAGTTTAATTGTCATGCGATCGGGAAAAATCCAATTGCCAGTTCCGTTTGCAAAGTGCAGACTCGATGGTTCGTTTACTCCGTTACGAGCTCAGCATTACACTTTAATTTCCAGTTGATCGTGTGTAGAATGTGTAGAATGTGGAGGAACGGAGACTGGAATGGATCTCACTTCTTCTCCCTTCTCTTTCTTTCCACTCTGCATTTTAAAGCTCCTTCTATTTGCAATTCTAAATTTAATCAATCTCCGCATTCGCACCAAACCAAACACGAAACACGAAACACGCTCAACGTGCAGCGTTCGCAGAGGAAAGCCAAAACAATGGATTTCCTACTCACGGACACGAGTGCTGTTCTGTTTCTCCTCCGAGTTGCAAGACAAATTACACTCTGTCACTTTTGGCCGTCTCTCGCAAAAATATACAACTCCAACTTTTTCTACTCCCAACAATCCACACTCTTTTGCATACCGCAATTCGGATACACGGAAAAGTGTAGAAAGCAGAAAACACGGGATAAAATGTGCAGTACAAATGGTAGTTGTAATGTCCTAAATCCAGTGGTTTAAACAACAACCTGCCTCCAAATCCACTTGATCGCTCTCTCTCTCTCGGATTCCACTCAACTCAATTCCATTCCATTCCATAGAAACATTCGGTGCACTTAGATTTGCCTGCGATGAGCTCTCACTCTGCTCTGCTCTGCTCTGCTCATCCAATTTTTTATTCTACTTTTTCACGTAGAACAGAGAACAGAGGAGCAGATGAAACGGAGAAGGAAAATGCGATACTCTACTCTGCGAATTCTATTCTATTTCTGCGTTGAGGTGCCAAAAAGTTGAACTGTGAACGGGAACGGGAGAAAACAAAAGACAAAAGATATTCTCATTTGTTTTTTTCTACGCCCACCCGATTCAATTGCGGAGATTGTACAACACAAACACAAGTTGCTCCTCGTACATTTTACATTTTACACACCAAACACCAACCAGTCGCCAGCCAGCCAGCCATTCTTCCTCGGCCTAATCTCAAAAACGGTGTTAATCAACTTTTCTTTGAAACCTTTAACGCGTTGTCAATGCGAAGGAGTTGGCTCATAAATATCCGCAGAATAAATGATGCAAACTAACAACTAAATCCTAAGAGTATTTCAAGTACAACATGAAGTACATGAAATGAGACAACTAAATAGAAACCAGCAAACCAAGTTTACTAGGCAATTCTGTGGGGAATGCAAACGTGTCATTTCTCTCCCAGCCAAAATACAAAATACAAAACACTAAACAAAAAAAACAAAAAACTAACTAGCAGAGAAAAACAATGACAAAATTTGTTTGTAACTAGACAATGTGTTTCATTCCGCTGAAATACTTTGTGAATTCTGCAAACGGGAAAGTCGCAGAAATAAATAAGAAACTGTGGGTTTTGAGCAGAAAAGAGGGCGTTAAATATGATTGAGATTATGACTGTTTTTAGTTTTGAGTGTGCTTGTACAATTGAGCCGTAGGAAAAGTTTGACAAGGACATTAAATGAGGAGGGGGGGACAACAAGGATACAGCATAATACGGGAGACACAAAGTAGTCACATTAAAGTATCCCACGTCCCACCATCCGCACTCTACGCTCTACACTCTAATAGATTCCAGGTGAGAGAAGGAGATGTGGAAGGAGTGGGGAAAAGTCGGAGGTGCTCATAAAATCCAAGTCCTTTTCCTCTCCGCCCCTTTTCGGACGGACAGAGACGGAGATATTACAGACTATTGAGATGAGTGAGCTGGCTCATAGATTTACACTGGACGTTTCTCCTTCCCTCACTCACTCGCTCACTCGCTCGCTCTGCCTGCTCATTATAAAGAGAAAAAGTGTTATTTTTTCTCCTGTTCTGAGGTAGTCGAGTTGGAGTTTTGAGAGTCTAAGTTGAATGGGAGTAGTTGTGCTATTGTGCTGTTGTTGTGAGTTGGTGGAGACAGAGCAGTGGTGTGTGTGTCAAGTGATATGGGATGAATCCGAGTTGGATACTCGAGTCTGCTTTATGTGCTCTGCTAGATTTTGTGGCCAAACTAATGTATTGTGTGCAACAAATAATTTCCGTCCAGTCTCCTCTCACTCTCACTCTTGCTTTTACCTGAACTTTTGCTCTGTGAGTGCAGCACGTAGAAATACTCCAACATTCAATCTTTTCCCTCTTCCTCTGGGCACATGGAGAAGAGGGAAAGAGAGAGAGAGAGAGAGCGGAGATGGATGTAGGAAATCTCCCGTGTGTTGATATATGTGTTGTGTAATAGAATATAATATAATATATAGGTCGTAATGGGAATGATGAGGACGGCTTGTGGAGGCATGAGAAAAAGCTCTGGAGAAATGTAAGAGACTGGAGACTGGAGAAAAGACTGGAGAAGAGACTGGAGAAGTTGAAGGAAAGATATAGAAAGGAGTAAGTAGTATAATTACGTTAGAGCGTCAGGTCTCTGACGACGTAGACCCGGAGCCGGAGCAAGGCTGCGGTAGGTGTGCGACTGTACATTTCCAACTACATTCCCGCACTCTACGTCCTCACACTCGCAATCCATTAGTTTCTCCAAAGTGGCTTTGGCAACGCAGTAAACATTTCCTCCGACTGAAACTGAATCTCCGTCTGCTTTCTCCTCTTTCAATATTTTGGATTCTTCTCCGTCACTCTGGTGCTCCGCTCCCTCCGCTCCCTTTGCTCCCTTCGTCTCCCCTGCTCCACCTTGATCTCCCACCCCTTTTATGACACCCACAACCTCTCGCATCCCGACCACTGATGTGTGACTCTCCTCCAGATAGACCAACGGCCCTACAAACAAAACAAAAAAACGAATTCAACATCACAAACAATACATTTCACTTTACGTCCATTTTACGACTTGGCCTTTTTCTCTACCTTTTTATGCACAATGTCCTCTTTTCTCTTCTTTTCTCCTCTTTTGTGCACACAACACACGTATCAACCACCAACATTCTCCACATCCCCCTTAAAATACACAATTAAACTCTTTTACTCGGCCTAATTCAATCTTCTCCCGCTCTCCTCGCTCTCACGTCAGACCTACTTGTTTTGTTTCCTTTTCTCAATTCCCTCAATTCCAACTCAATTTCAATTTTCAATCCAGACACTCGGACTCGCTTTCCATGAGAAAAATAACCATTTCCAATAAAAAAGTAAGAGCCGAGATATGCTATTCTGGATCCTGGGTCTACTTGAATACCTCTGCTCTTCTTCCCTAGCCGTTTTGAAGGTAGGGAAATTGAGGAAGGAAACCAGGTTGAATTTGATTCAGCGGAGATGCTCTCGTCTCGCGTAATGTATTATCATCATCATGATTATTATGACTGTGCACTAACCAGACTCCTCCATTCTACTCTCCTCCTGCCACAATCCACATAAACCACATGGAAATTTCCTCTTGAGGTAGGAATTACAATTACATTTACATTCGCCATGAATTATCTGCCTCCATTCGGATCTCTAGAATCAGAAGGAGAATCAGAAGGAGAACCAGAGACAGAGGCAGGAGCAGGAGCAACCAGTCATCCAAAGTACCCCTAATAAAAACGGGAGAGCACTCGTCTATCGCAATTTTTATTCCTTTTCCCCTATGGAAATTTCAAATGGGAATAAAATCATTTTGTGGAATATCTTGAGAATCTCCGTATCACCAATGCTCAATGCTCAAGTGGAAAGATTACTCTCGTTATCTCGGGCAAAAGAACAAACTACTCCCGTACATCTTGTACTCTGCTTTTCATTCCGATAGAGAAACAGAGAAAGAGAAGCTCCAGCTCCACTTCCACTATCCAGCTCCAACCACATAAAAAGAAAATGAAGAAAAGGTAAAACAAGAAGAGAAAAGATGAATTTGGATTCCGGATTTTAACTGGGATTTCCGAACTGAACAAGTTGGTTCAATTTGCCATTTTCCATTTTCCAAAAAGGAATCAAGGGAAATTTGAGGAGGAGAAATTTTCACATGCCAAATTCGGAACTGGATGTTCGGAGTGGGTGGAATGGGTGGGAATGCTGTGTGCACCATAAAGAATTGGGAAAGTTACTCCACGTCTATATTCTATATTCTATATTCTCCCTCTACTTTGTGGCTCCAAATTAAATGTAGAGCTGATAAGACCTTTTCTCCCTCTTCTTCTTCTCCTGTCTTTCTGACTCTGCTCTTCTCTGCTCTGCTCTGGGACTGTGCCGTGTGAGTGTGTGGGCCGTGAGATGTGCAGCATGTAATTCATGTCTCTACACAGACAGACATGTATCATACCATTCAGTTCATGCATACAAACTGATGGGAAAAGAAAAACTAGGTGGAACGGAAGAGAAGAGAAGCTGTGTAGAGCTGGTTGCTGTTTGCCACCCGAATCTTTTCACTCGGAGGATAAGCACGGTAAAATCCGGGGTCTTAGAAATTCAAGAGATCTTATCTTTACGATCCAGTTGGAAGATTGCAAGTTGGGCTCTCCGCGATGCTGGCAACAGATAATACACCGATATTAAAATCCTTTTTCAGAACCCAAAGAAAGGAACAAGACGGAGGAAGAAGGAGGAAGAAGAGTTCTCTTCATGTCTCAGCTCATACGCAGAACACACACACACACTTTTTCCTCATCATACATTATCCTCCCATTCTGCTCTCTCTCGTGTACAACTGGATCCTTCATCTACCTTTTGCCTAATACTTTTATTCCATCCAGGAAAATAATGTAATCTTCCTCCGACCCACCAACCATTCACTTCACTTCCATTCCCTCCGCTCTCACAGCTCTCATTCAAACACCGTCTAAGTCTCGGGCATAAATACAATTCTCCTTCCTCTTCCTTCCCCGTCTTCTTCACTCGTTCAATAATCTTTTCTAATTTCCAAGTCTCTTTCTGATCCGAACCAGCACAAGAACCAAAATGCTACTTTGAATAAACTAGTTTCAAATCAAAAGTACATTCAAAATCTACAGCTTCCAATCATGAGCTTCAGTTTTCTAATATCAAAGGACGGGAAATTCAATGAATTAATTACTCATTCCCATTTCGCTCCATTTCTAATCCGCACAACAGAGAGAAATCATGAACCAGTCCCATTTTCCAT
This sequence comes from Sminthurinus aureus, assembly GCA_034698265.1. Lineage (NCBI taxonomy): Eukaryota > Metazoa > Arthropoda > Collembola > Symphypleona > Katiannidae > Sminthurinus > Sminthurinus aureus. The sequence continues at coordinate 13,760 of JAQGBH010002642.1, forward strand.
TTCCGCTTTCTATTTTCTATTTTGTACCTCAGTCAACTAAATTATTATTATTTTACTCTAATTTCCTAATCATTCCTCTCCTGTTCCGCCGTCAGCCGTCAAAACTTAGCCATGCTTCCCATTTTATAAATAAATGTGTCTGTTTTCATGCGTAATTAAATCACAATTCATGAATTACCATTGGATTACGTTATGATCAATATCGGGGCAAGGAGGAGGCAAGGAGAAGGGAAGAGGAAACACAACACGACAAATACAGACACACAAATTCACTTTCCATAAGGGTTCGCAAATTGAAAACTGGATACTCCATACGCAACACACAAGAGAAGAGAAAACCCCACATCTAAACTCTACAGTCTACAGTCTACACCACGAGAAATTGAATATTCCGTATTCACATCACACATAATTTATGTACACTGGCAAATTCGGGGAATTTGAATTTCACTATCATAAAACTTATCATCATACATCATTTCAAAATCCGTTTTGTTATTAAATTACAGCAAGTCTTCTTTCTTCTCTCAATCCAATCCACAATCCGAGTCTCAATTCTGAATTAAAAGTAGATTCAACCAAATGCATTCCTTTTTACAGCATCCCGAATCCCAATACAACACAAAGAGATCCGAAATTTCATTTACTTTCACTCGCAAAGTAGTCATCCATCTCTACGGCTCTTTCCGCATAAAACCACTACAAAAATGCATTTCCAATACTCAACATTCACCTACCATTTTTGGTTCTTCCCTTCACTTTTCAATTTTGAATCCTCCTCAATCCACCGTCCTGTTTTCATGTACAATTCTGAGTACATTGTAAAAGCCAGTTTTAACACACGTGCCAACAAGAGTAGGTTTTGGAAAAAGAGGAAATTCTCATTTCTCATGTCTTCAAAATAAACCAAAAAGAACGCAGTTTTTCAACAAGTACCTAGGTAGCATTGTGATGTAGATGGATTATTTTGGAGGCCATGGAGGAACAGCCAAGGGAAACGAACTGGTGCGTCTCAACTTGACTCTGGTATCAACGTACATTTTTAGAAATTTCAAACGACATTGAAGTTCAACAGAACTATAACAAAAATCAACGCAAAATGTTGTGTACACAAATTTCAAATGGCGTCGAAGTCTTACAAGATTTTGACATTTTTCGTGCTCAATTTCCACAGAAATTTTGAGCGGCGTCGAAGTCTTACAAGATTTTGACATTTTTCCAACTCAATTTCCACAGAAATTTCAAACGGCGTCGAAGTCTTACAAGATTTTGACATTTTTCTTGCTCAATTTCCACAGAAATTTCAAACGGCGTCGAAGTTGAGCAAAGTTTTAATTTTGTTAACAATTTCTGTAAATGTTTGTTTAAATTTCAGCGAAGTTAAACGACATTGTATGTGAAATTTGTATGATTTTAAAGGTGATTTGATCTCTAGCGTTTTCCACGGAACTCGGGTAGAAGAGAAGAATGATTGGTTTTGGAAGTGAGCTTGGGTTGTTTCATGTGTAATAATTAAATAAATAATTTTCCGTTCTGACAATGACTTGTTTGATTTGTGTTTTGAGAATTGCTCATCAACTTCTTTGAACAGAAACTGAGACGGAAAATGGATGCAGAAAAGTGGTGTATTTGTTGGTGAATTGAAGGATGGAAATTCGTAAGGAGGTTAAAAAGAAATGGTAATGGGTGTAGTACATGTGTGTTTTAGGTGGGATTGAAAGAGTTGGTTAATAAAGTACAAGTCCACAAGTCGGGAGTGTATTCAAAGAGGAGATGTTTCACAGGGACAAAGTTGGAGATAACTACGGCGCAGTAGTTTGTATCGGAGAAAGATTTGGTGATGATTCTCGGTTCACGTTGTCGTTGGTTGCTGCTGATGGGAAAAAGTGATATCCTGTGAACAGAGAAGATTACGTACCTCCATTGAAGCGGAAACTTTCAGCCAGTAGTTTTAGAGCGGAAGTCGCACCGGACGTAAAGATGACAGAATAGTCCTCGCCACTCGTTCCAAAATGGTGCAAAATCCTAAAGTTTAACACACAAAAGTATTCTCATTTTACTTTCATTTCCCATGTTCAACACAAATCTCAACTCTAAACTACAATCACAAAGGCATTCAAGCAACATTCAAAAGCAGAAGCAAACACAAAGCACAAAAGAAAAAGCAGTGGCGGTGGCTCGAGTTGGAATTGAAAGAGGGAAATCATGAGGTCCAAACAGGTTCGCTCTCAATACAGCCACTTTATATCGTCGTAATGATCAACCTTTCCCGTTGACTACTGCATAAAACACAACAATAATAATCAGGTGAAATGGCTCCAGAGTCATTTCCCCAAATCCTGCAAACATCCACTCAAAATATCCACAAGTAAACATGAATGAGAAACTTGATTAAAATCGGATATTTTCTTCTCATTGTTGGTCCAGTGGACTTAGTTTCAACTGTTCCTTGTACATGCAAACATTTGAGTGAATCGTCTAAAATGACACGGCAAATTAAAAAATACTCAACGTTTTGATGCTTTCCTCAGTCTGCATGCGAGTGGATTTAGAAAATGATGAAAGGGAATAAAAATTGGACTTGATAAAGTGCCCACTAAAATGGTGGAAACATAACAAGTGTTTTTAATTATAGTTTGGTTGTCCGTTTGGTTGGGTTTGGCATTTGGCATAAAAGTATAAAATAGTTGATGAGAATTCATGTAGTAGATTGTGCATTACAGGAAGAATGAAGAATGTGGAGCAGCGAGAGAGCGGATGATTTGGACAGGCACAAGACAACGAGAAGCGGAGACACATGATACTCGCCATTTTTCACACATAAATAATTTGCAGCTACTTAAAATTACAAAGTCGGAAGAGTACAGTTAAATAACGCGTAGTTTTCTCTATCAAATTACAAATGACTAGAAACTCCAAACTAGAAACAGTTTGCACCCAGATCGGGCGAAAGAATAAAAAGAGGAAAGCACAAGTCAAATCAAGTCAAGTCAACATCAGGACTGACAAAGTTGTGACTCTAACTCAACAGTCTTGTGTTGTCTTGTGTGCTCTCTCCTTTTATTCATCTAATCTCATTACAAGATCCAACGAGCGTCTTCCGGATCCATTATTTTCACAATTTACATCTCCCACTCCAAACGCACACAGATATTTGCAACAAAATAGATGAGAAATAATAGAGGAAGAAACAAGGAGCGGAATCCACATGCACGGGGAACTCGGAGCAAATTAGAATGGGGGAATCGGGAAAAGGACGAAGCGACCCTTACATTCAAACTTCACAACTTGACACAAACAACACAACGCAAAACACAACAGACTTGACGCACTACTCACATTTAGATTTACGACAATAACCCGAGACTTGCAAAATTTGTGTAGGAAATGAGTGGGAGTGAGAGAGGAAACGTGAGAGGAAATTAGGAAAAGAGTGAACACGTTGTCTTGTTGTGCTCTTGTTCTTGTTCTTATCCATTTGATAAGGATGCGCTAATGCGAGCACAATTATTAGTCGCGTCTTCTCCCGTCTGTCCGTCATGTTTCGTTGGAGTGGAAAGTGTACTGCACTCTGACAATATCCACCCAAACGAGTTTATAATTTCCCTCCTCTTTTTCTCATCCTCCTCTGCTCAATTCTGCTCAATTACACGTTATGGCTCTCAGAACAAGAAACAGATTCTCTTGTTTTCGCCTTGTTTAATTTCTGGGATATTTGGACACACGTGCGAATGCGATGGATACTTGATTTCGTGATGCATCCAGCTTTTCATTATTTTACTCTCTCCCACTCCCACTCTACTACTCGACATGTAATGTAAAATGTAATGAGCATCTGAATGGGAGAATGAGCAAAGTTTCACAACACTTTGAGCAATTTGAGCAGCTACGGTATGAGGCGGAATGTGTTTGTGTTGTTGTGAAGTGCACGTGTGGGCTGTATGTTTATTTGTATTTTCCATGTGCGGAGGACGGGAATGCAGGGAGAGCGGGAGCCTCGTTATTTCCAGCAAACTTGTACATTTCATTACAGAAAAGCAGTTTGAAATTTAATAATCAGAGAACGAGAGCAGAAATTTCCTCTACTATTTTTCTATGTGCAGAGAAGAGAGAGAAATGAAGGAGAAAAGGGGACAGGATTTATCATTACTCTAATCAATACCCCGAAATTGCACCAGCTCTACAAAATACTCAACTCTAACAAAGAACGGAGAAAGGGAAAGAAAAGGAATTTCTGCTCCCGTCATAAACTCACACCCCATCAAAGTAACGGGCCAAACTTTAGATATTTTCATGTGAAAAATCAAGAGATTTCCAATAACCGTCTTCTTCTCTCCCGCTCCAACACTCACGCTCCTCTAACATCTAATCCTCACCAAATTCAGTAACAACAAAAACCAATCCTCAAACTTTTTCTAAAACCAAAACTCTACATTTTTGCAATCATGGAAATTTGGTCAAAATGCAAAGCTAAAAAATGTACAAAATAATAGATATAAAAATCTCTAGTTTTAAAATCACAACAAATTTCATTCATAATTAATTACAAAAATTTGTGATCATTTTGAACACAGCGGACGGGCGGAGGGAAGGAGGAGGAGGGCGTTGGGAGGGGCAGAAGTTTGTAGTAATTCCAAAAGTGAAAGCTTGTGGAACAACAAGTGGAAGACGTGAAAAGGAACTCCCGGTCAACTTTCTCCTCTTCGTTTCACGTTTCAACCCTCAAAACTTGAAAACTCAAAACAAGGAGATCAAATGTCTCGAGTCTCGAGAAGAGTGGCAACAAGGTTTTGTGACTGTAGTCGCACTCTGAAATTCCCTCTATTTGTTACTCTTTGAGAGCTGATCCCGCCGTTTCAAAAGGATAATGCTGAAATAACAAAATCAAATCAACTTGCGTCCTCTCACACTTTCACATACACACCAATATTTACAATACTTTTTTCCCCTTCCAAATTTCAAGTAACCGCCCTAAAATACTGTACTAGAGTAAAACATGGCTGTTGAAACAGTCCGTTTACAAATGTAGCAAAGGACAATGAATAAAATTTGAGATGGGTGGAAGTAGAAACACAACACGCAGTTATGATGATTATTATTGTGATTTAATTGAAGCTTGCGAACAGTACAAAGAGAAGAGAATTTTGTTTGTATGAAAAATGAGAATGAGAAAATGAGAATGAGAAAATGAGAATGGGGAACAGTGAAATTTTATGGATTTGTTGCTAAACCTTGAAGATTGAAGATGCTCCTGCTTTTGAGCTCATAAAAGAAATTGGTAGTCGAGGAAACGGGAGTGAAGCGGAAGGGTTTTCTAGGTATTTGAGTACAAAATGATAATATTCGGATGGACAAAACTGAGATTTTATTTGCTCCTTGTCCTCGCTCAGACTCGCTCAGACTGGGAGTCAAAGAGAAAGTAAAAAAGAGAGAAAGTAAAAAAGAGAGAAAGTAAAAAAGAGAGAAAGTGGAGGATTAAAATGAGAGGAGAAAGGAAAAGGAAAAAGGAAAGGGATTTTAAAGATGGAGTTGTGTTTGTGTCGTTCTGGTCTGGTATTGTCCTGACTACTTCATTTCCTGCTTTGTAATTTTCCATTTCAATGTTAGATAAAACTGTTGTAGTTGTGAATCTGATTCTGGTTCTTGTGTAGTTGTCATGTAGTTTTGTAGTTTTGGTGGAGTGTGGAGGCTGGTGCTGGAGAAGAGGAGAAAGATGAGGAGATGAGCGGAGAGGAAGCATATTGTGTAAAAAAGAGTAGAGTGATGATATATATCTAATAATAGTGCTCAGCATGGCAAGAGTCCGTTAGAGAGTGGAGATTGGAGGAGAGCAGAGAAGGGAAGAGGAAACAATAGAATGTCAAAGGATTTCTGCAGAGACTAAAACTACATCTACTGCTGGACAACAAAGGAAATGGGAGATAAAGAGAACGGCTCGGCTCGGCTCCATTCCATTTCTACTTTTCTCTCTCTCTCTCTTTCCCTCTACTCAACTGCATTCTCTTAAATTGTTACACTTTCCTTTCATTTTTTGGTTCGTGTGGACTCTTTATTTCTTTGTGACCGGAGAACAAGAGGAGCGAGCGAGCGAGCGAGCGAGTGAGCGAGTACATTTAAAAAGTGTGTTGAGAGTTAGTTTTATCGATTGAAATGGAGCGTATTTTGTCGTGTAGAGTGTAGACTGTACAGCGGAGTGCAGGTCCTCGTCCACTCCTCAATACAGCCCATAATGAATAATGCATCCATTTTGTCCAACGCTGAATGCTGAATGCTGACTATGACAAACTCGGACATGTAGATTGTGGAATAGAGGGAAAACAGGTAACAAAACCTCGGACATGAACCACATAAATTCTGTAAACAGATACTCGGGCTCAGAGACAGAGAGAAGGAGAGCGAACTCCTCCACTACCAACTACCGACCAACTACTCTCTCCACACAAATGAACGCATGAAACAAGCAGTTGAATTTCTGAGTGAAAATGTCTTCATCAACTTTCCACCACTCATTTCAGGCAAGATGATGAAATATTCAGACCAAATACAAAACCCCACTCTTAAATGCGTAATGTATAATAGCATATAATATTAAATAATCCAGCCAGTTGAAGCCAATAAGAAAGGGGAAAAACAAGCGAGTTGAGCTATTTCCAATCTGGAGCTACATCAAAAGAGAGAGAGAGAGAGGAACAAAGGAGCTGTGTTGTTGTGTGTTGTGTGTCGTGGAAAATGTATTTGTGTGTGGTCAAGTTGGAGGGAAGACTTGTGGAATGCGCTGGGATGGATTTTGCTCATTAAACTTGCATCAGCAAATGGAAGAAAATCGATTGATTATACCTCCACCAGCAACCCATATTTATTTAATTACACACGACGACAATCCCACTTCTCCACAACTTTCCTTCCTTCTTTCCTTCTTTGTTTACTTGCACTTAGCACAAATATCCAGGATTAATTATAATTCCCTCCTTTTGTTTGTTTGTTTGTCCAGTCTTCCACTCCCATCCTTCCCTCCATCTCTAATTTCCAGTAGGCCTCTATTCACCATCATCTAACTGCTACAATGTAACCCAAATAATTGTTGCTTCCATGGCCCCACTCCGGACACACTAACTAAAAGAGCATGCGGAATGTAAAATTACTTTGGTTATAGTTTACAACATGTTTTATCCGTCCATCATCCGCTCGTCACGTGGTTGAATCAAACTCAGGATTTAGTGCAACAAACACAGTACAAAGTAGCATTGCGGATATGTTTAAATTACAAAGGTTTTAAGCTGGTGAATTTGGCATGTTTGTTTAAATAAGCTGCAGTTCAAGTTCTCTCTTGTTTGAATAATTTTTAAAGAAAACCCGGTGCAAGTATTTTGTATCTATTTGGCTGCTACTGCACTTGCATCCTCCGGCGGGTAAATGAGATCAGATCGTCCTCACGCAGTTTCACAGATAATTAGACTGCCTATTCAAATTCAACATGTAACATTTGGATGCTACTCCGCAATTTCTACACAGACTTCCAAATAAAATTTAATGAGGATAGAAAACAAGTACAAGATAAGAAATGAAACGGAGAGAGAAAGAGCAATTCCGTAGACTACAGGATGTTACAATGACAAATATGCAGACATAAATGTCGGTTGTTTTATCCATTTCATGTCAACATTTTGTAAATCATTTGGGATTGGAAATGAACTGGTGAGATGTGTACTTTTTTGAGTTTGTCATGGTAAATTTCATGTTGCGGCCAGTTGTATTATTATTTATTCGTGCTAAATCAGCAGAGTTTGCTTAGTTTGGATTCATGTGGTGATGTGCGACGGTGGATCTGCTTATGGAGTGGAGTTGAGTTGAGTTGAGTTGATCATTTACTCACTCGTCCCGTCGGGGAATCGTCCCGCTCCAGATGTTCTCTCTTAGTGTCTCATGTTTTCCATTGTACTTGATTCTTAGTTCAATTAAGTGAAAAACTGTTTGTTTTTTGCAGGGTGATGAGGAAGAGAAGCGGAGATAAGAGGAGAAGAGAGCCTATTAGCTACAAAATTATAATGATAGTGAGAAAGAGGGATCCTTCTTCTTTCCTCCCTCCCTCCACCAGTTTCCACATCCAAACATCCAAACATCCAAACGGATGGCTAATGATTCTCCACGCTCTTCTCTCTCTTCTCTTCTCTGTTTTCTGTTGGAAATCAAGTCAAGTCTATTATTACGTACGCAGAAGAGAAAAGAAATTTATAGGGGAATTCCTCGTTGTCACATCATGAGATGAGGAGAAACAAGGCGGAGGAAAACATGAAGAGTTTACATTTTCTGTCTGAATTCAGTCTCTCGGATCTACTCGCAACTCGCAACTCTCGACTGTGAAATGTAAATGTAAACGTAAATGTGAGTGTGAAGGGAAAATGTAAATTGGAACATGTTTTGAGAAAGTGCATGAAAAACTGTGGATAGAAAAAGAGCGAAATGTCTGCTCTGCACTCTTTTCTCTCTTCTGAGTTCAATGCTCAACGCTCAGCTTCTTCTTCTTCCAAATACTTGAAGTTTACCAGCAAACAGAAAATCTAAAACAGATGCTCAACAAACTCAAGAAATGATAAAAAGGATTCCGATTTCCCGTTAAATTAAATTAAAACCAACAGTTTAAACTGCATCATCAATCTGTAGCATGCACAATCATTATCTCCCGCTGCCTCATCCACCGGCTAACTTTCCTTCCACACTTTTCTTCACAACACAACTCACAAAGTCCACTGACGGACTCGGATGAACAGACTATAAAAATTGGACCAACACAAAACCAAAAGAAAGAGAGAGAGAGCGGAATCTACTTCACTGCACTGTCCCATTTTAGACAACAAAGCACAGTTCAACTTGGAGAGACTTTTCTACAAAAAACAGAAAACAGCGGCGCACAAATCCGGAGAGATAAAAGAAAATGTGAATCCTTCTCCAAAATAACTCAAGGCAACCAAATAATTTGAAATGAAAAACTAAACCGAAACCTAAACGCGGATTTTCTGGGGATTCTACAGTCGACAATTCTTTCTTCTTTCTCTCCTCATTTCCTCAATGCTAAATTCAGTAGGCTTGAAAATAATAGGAGAATCTTGTACCACAAAATAATAATCCATAGCCCCTTTGACAACTGCAACATTCAACATTCAAAATACCAAAAACAGAGGATGCCTTACTTTTTATTGAAGAGAAAAGGAAAACTCGTACACATTTTACGTAATTATCTTTTTGTATTTTCTATTCTGTTTTGCCTTGTTTTTTCCTCCGGTTTCCTCAACTAAATTTCCATAAAATGTGAAACCTTATTTAATTTTCCTATTATATTCAAAACCAACGGAACCAGAAAGTGTCCGACAAAAATGATGTAGAACTCCAGTAAAACCTCCGCAGTCGAACACGTCGAAGTCTTACAATATTTTGACATTTTTCCAGCTCAATTTCCGCAGAAATTTTGAACGGCGTCGAAGTCTTACAAGATTTTGACATTTTTCCAGCTCAATTTCCGCAGAAATTTTGAACGGCGTCGAAGTCTTACAATATTTTGACATTTTTCCAGCTCAATTTCCGCAGAAATTTTGAACGGCGTCGAAGTCTTACA
>JAQGBH010002643.1:0-23366 GCA_034698265.1 Sminthurinus aureus
CCATTATCCATCCTCTTGCCTCCTTTTTCCCAACTTTGTACCAGAAATGGGAAATTCGGAGCTGGGTAAAACCAAAAGGAGAAACAAGTTTTGTACACTCTTTTCCCTTTAAAACTCGTTTAAAACTTTATACACACAAGACTGAGTATCGTACCATAATATATTATATGTATTACAATAACGTATATCCAATAGATATACTCTTTGCTATAATATATAATATATCGATGTATATTATATCCTCTCCAATTTCAATCTACTTTATGTGAGCCAACGCAATACGATACCTGGCTCAATATTATTCTATTTTAATGCACTCTGAGGATTCAAACTTTAGCCATATCCAGCCGTTTCTTTCTGTAATTCCAATTCCAAATTCCAACTACTCTTTACTATAATATTATTATGTAGACTGTAGTCGGAAAGGAGTGTTAAATATTTCCTTTATTTATTTTTCAACAGCCATTTTTTCCTTGGATGCAGAGTGTCGAGTGTGGACTGTGGACTCTCAGAGTCTCATCTGATGATATTCCCACTGATGTTCACGGTTGTGGTAGTTTGTACAGTTCATAAACTGGAAAATTGTGTGCTTAGATCTTTTGTCGAGTCTGTTCACTCTTTACTGTTGAGTTTTGAGTGAATATCAAGCGGTGTTGATTCGGAATTTGTGGTTTGGTTTCTCGGTTTGTGGTCACAGACATAGACCGTCCATACAGATAGTCCCACGGAATGAACATTCATATTCATATTCAATATTCAAAGGTGAATTTGCGGACGGGACAGGGCAGGCAGGCAGAGTGTAGAGTGTAGCTTGTTCAAATCATTGAACGTAGGTACATAATAGACAACAAATGTACTTGAGAACTTGACTATTGAAATTTGTATGAATCATCACACATGTTCATCATTTATTATTTGTACATCCTACATTGTACATTCCTCGTGATATGATGATATGATATCATGTGACAAGAGAAATTTTCAAATTTACAACGATTCACTCACAGCTGTAATAGACCCATGCACTTGTGAGTTGTGAGTTGTATGTTGTGTACTCATATTAAATTAATTTGCATAAATGCATTGTAAATGGTAAATGGTGAAGCAGAATTCAAATCCAACAGAGCAGAGCCGCACACACTGATACATGACAATTGACAATACATACAACTTACAACATACAACATACAGGCAATCGTACATTTATGTGCAAAACATGCTGTGATTTCCCATTTCACCATTTGGTTGGTTTCCACAACATTTTCTTGTTGGTTCTGGTCCCAGTTTTGGTTTTGGTTTTATATTGCACTGGAATTGCAATTTTCATTGGTCTCTTGTTTCTTGATGTTCCATGTTATATTGTATTTTGTGTGTGTTGTAGCCGTCAACACTTGAAATGTACAATGTACAAATTTCCATATGTGTCGAGTGTTGAGTGTTGAAGTATTACTCTCATCCTTGTCATTACATTGCATTTTACATTGCATTGTATATTGTATTCCATGATATTGTGTCCGTATTATATCCTTTCATTGTATTGTATTGTGTGGTGTGGGAATGTCAAAATTTGAGTTTGAAATTTGGCTGTATCATAGGATATTGTACAACAAAATGGTTAGATATTAAAGCTGTAAACAAGATATTCCATCCTTTATTGACATGCTTTGCATACTAATGTGAAAAACACAGAGTAGATTCTACAAACCAAACCATGTAAAATAAACGAAAAGTATCCAGATTCTATAGAAACTACACAATTCCGCTTCAAATTACATCCTACATCCTACATACATTCCGTGTTCGGCATTATCTTTGACAAACAAAGTTGCGTGTGTTCTTCACCTCCTTCTTCTGTTTTTTTTCTGCACACTGGATATTGGATATTGGACATGTAAAATGTTCATTGCACTGCAATTTCACTCACATTTTACAATTTACATTTTACATTTTACCTGTACAACAGCAATTTAGTCTATGCTAATCGCCGTAATTGCATACATTCCCATATTATTGTGTTTTGCATTTTATAAGGTATAAGGATTAAGGAAACAATGCACAACTTTTAATCCAAAACCGCACAAAAATCTAGAATCTAGAATCTAGTATCTAGAAAAAAACCAAACCGGTATACAAAATGACAATAACAATAGGAATAATGATGACAATTCATAAACATACAGGAGAGTCTTACAATTTAACAATTTACAAGTTTCTATCTATTCCATTGACTGATGACTGACTGACGGTAATCCCTCTTTGAAAATGGTGGGACAAAAACCAAAGGCACAGTCAAATTCAAATGAAAGTCGCTCTGGGAATTGTAATTTAAGAAAAACATCCACAACACCAATACCACACAACACAACATCACACTTTACGCTTTGTGCTTCACAATTTACAATTGACAGTACAAAGCACTTCACTTGTTGAAACTGACAATTTGGAGGGGAACTCATCAAAGTTGAAAAATAGAATTTAGAATATAAAATAAAGAATGGAGAATAATAAATTGATGAAAAGGGGGAAAAGTGGGAATTGGAATAGAAAAAAGCGAGGATTTTTCACGACTTAATAATTTCATCTGTCGCTGTGGTATTTGAAATGTTCCAGTATTCTATGTAAAATTGTCGCTTTCACGCCACTGGAACTGGCACTGGCAATCATCTCTAAATTTCCTTTGTGAATGAGTTTAACATTCCCTTCAATCTCCAATAATATTAATTATTCCTCCGGCTCCCTCTAGCCTTGTCTTGCGCTGTCTTGGCTTGACAACGAAAACGACAGCTCTTTTTCCTCCTCCCGTAAAACAAAATATAACTAGAGCCACTTGCATTTCATGTTGAATGGTGGATGTTGAAAGTTGAAGGACGGGGAAAAGACGGAGAAATAAATGAAATAAAAGAAAAAGCAGGGAAAGGGAAGAAATGAAAGCGGAACTCGAGACTCTAGACTCTAGACTCTAGACTCTAGTAAAGAGGGGAGAAGAAAAAATTTCATGTCGAAATTGGAAAATAGCATTATGCATTATCCATCAGGCAGAGCTGGAAAAGGCTGCAATGTGTACTATTGGTACGATATTATATTTTATATCGTGCATTTGAGTTTTGTGGATGATTTGAGGTTCGCTCTTCGTTATAGGAGCAATAAAAAGTTTTCTTTTTCTTGAAGCAATTTGATTAGCTTAATCTAGAATCTAGACAGTTGAAAGGAGGAGAGAAAAGAGTATTGGTTCGTTACCTCTGTACATTGTCAAATTCTAGATTCTAGAATTGTGCACTTGTGTACTTTCCTCCACATTGTGAGGAGAGGAAGTGGGGGAAAGTGGAAACTTGAAAGAGGGGAAAAAGTAAAGATGGTCAATGGTCAATGATCAATGGCCGGCGTTTTGTTTCCAAGAGTGCATTTTCATATGTGTGCACTTGAACATCTAATCATAACCTTCCAGCATCAAGCATCCAGCATCCAGCACCCAAAATTTAGTTTAAAAGAGTTGAGGGTGCAACAGCAATAATTTGCCCACTGAACCCTGTACTTTTGGTATTTTTCTTTGCGAGTATTTTGATTCCTGATTTTGTTATTTAATAAACTAAAGGGGAGAAAATTAACTTGTTTTTTTTGTCTCTGTTGTTTGTTTTTTGTAGGATCAGGAGTGGGGTATGCTGGGCCCAGCTACCACCTAGGCTCTGGTGAAGACATTTTAAATTATCGGGACAGACACCGTAAAAGCGGTTCGGATGGAGATGGAGAGGACGATTCACCACCAACCCATAGACACGGAGTATTACCAATGATTCCTCAAAACGTACAGAATATCCCTCCTCACCTCAACAGCCAGTCGTTGAGGAGGAGTCGCTCTCGACCTTCTCCCAGTTCTGGTCACTACCAAACTCCCGGTAAATCACTTATTCAAGGTGAGAAGACTCTTTCTCTTCCATTCTCACCTTTTCTCCTCTTTCTGTCTCCAAATTCTTCCTCTCGTCTTTGTTTATTCAACCTTTTGACTTTTGAGTAAACACAAAACTCAAAGTTTGAGGTGCGAGGCTCTAAAAATGAGACTCGAGTTGTGTCATCTTGTTGTTGTTGTTCATGTTGATGGAGTCATCAAATGAAAGAAGAAACAAGGCTAACTTTTGGAATTAACTCTGTTTTTTAATAGATTCCGTTGTCTATCAACAACCTTACCTGGGCCGAAATGGCTTAAGTGATAGTCCAACTTCGGACATTGCCTCGGATGCCACTTTAACCGACTCAGAACTCCCCATTTCAAATCAAAATGCCTTGCCTCTTCAAAATGGTATGCAAATCAATATTAATTCCTCTTTCTCTATTTTATTTAGATTTAGCTTGGACATGTCTTTAAATTCCTTTTTAAAAATCAGTAATTAATTCATCAGTTCATCTATCATTGAAATAGTTTTTCACTGGGTGCATTTTTGACTAACTGCTGATTTTATGTACTCTTCCATTTGTCCATTTGTACACAGGTGGATTATTAATGGGTGGAAACTTGGATTTCTCGACGGCGTCGGGGAAGCTTAATAGTCTGAAACGAAATATCAATTCCAATGGAAAACTGGTCAATCATACTGGTGGTGGTAACCATGATAACCTAATCGACCAGTTTGTGATGCATACCAGTGGTGGTAAAATATATATCCCTCAAGGTGAGTCCACCATCTACAATCTACAGTCTACAGTCTACAATCTATACCTTTACACTTGATGCTATAAATATGCATAAAAAATCAAAGCCAACACCTTTTCATTCTCAATCTCATTTTCTCTCAGTATTGGTCGCTCACTATTTACTATGATTACTACACACGTGTTTAATATATTTAAGCATGATTTGTGGGGTTATCTATGAAAAACAATCTTAAGGAACTTTATAATTTATGCGCTGCGATCGCAGGAAAAATAGAGCTGTGCACAGAAAAAATATTATTACACCACGAAATTTTTTTTCAATCAATGCGTTTAAATTTTTTTTCTTCCTTTGCACAGCTCTATTCTCTAAAATTTAGTTCCAGAATCGCCGCTTGGTGTGAATTAAAAAGTTCCTTTAGATTGTTTTTCATAGATAATTTCACATTTGATTTAAATTTATATTATGGATACAAATCAAGTAGAAAAGCTATTTTGATTCACATTCATTTTCATTTTATTCAATTTGAAACTGGAATTTGAATGAATTTAGAGGATGAACCAAGAAAGTTAGTTTCAAGTTTCAACTTACACAAGCAAACTTGTAAATTAGATTGAATATTGAAAGGAGAAAGGAGTATAAAGGAAATGAAATGATTTCCAAATTCCAAGTTCCAAAATTCAATGTACAAAATACAAAATACGTAATATTCAATATTCTGTAGATTTTAGATTTTAGACTTTAGAGTTTAGACCTTCAAAGTTCACACCAGACCAGACCACATAACACATAACATATCCGTAATGATATCTATCATTACCAATGGATGAATAATATTCCACAAAATATTTGAATTACTGGTAATTTGAAAAGCCTACTGTGTCTAGTGTCCATTTGAATTCTACATTCTACGTTCTACATCGAAAACCAACGTTCCACTCCACGCCTTTTGGTTGGTTGGTTAAATCAGGAGCATTTTCCAAATTGAATATTGAATATCCAACGGAAGTCTTGACTCCCTCCCTCCTCGCCACACATTTTCTTGTTTTCTATTTCCTATTATATTATGCACATGAGGCCATTAACTATATTACTTTTATACGGATGTAGGAATAAATCAAGTCAAATTTTCAAAATTCAAATTGAAAATGAAAATGAAAACCTCTCTTCAAACTTAAATATGCATCGTGTATATTATATTATTATGCTATTTAATATCCATTTTAAATTTTAATCTCCATTTAGTCTACACTCTACACTCTAAAGTCTAAAGTCTGAATAACTTTTATAATACAAAGTAAATTTCTTTTGTATAATATAATATTCCAAGAATCATTGTACAACAAGTGAACAGTAAATGACTTTAGTTTTATTATTTTTTATTATTCAATTTTATTATTTTCCAGATTCCAGATTCTGTTTAACATGGATGCAAAGTTGCGCACACTTTTATGATTATATTACATACACAATTCACAATATACATTACTAGTGCAAGTTGGAAGTAGCGGTGAAAATTGAAGCGTAAACTGAAACTAAAACTGAAAACATGTTCAATGTTTAAGCTCAAAGCTCAAGCTCAAATTTTTGGACATAGTTTCACGTTTCACTTTTTACTTTTTGGTTGATTTTTTTTATTTGATTTTTTTACCGTCCCCCATCTCCTCTTCTCTCTCCTTTCTCTCGTAATATAATAATAATAATAATTTAAATGTTTCAAGTGGTCATAAAGGCTGACTGAGAGATGAGAGAGAAAATGACTGTGAAAAGGTGGTAGTAGTAAGTAGTAAGAGTAAATAGTATTAAATAGTAGTGGAGAATGAAAGAAAGTAATAGTAATTGAGTTCATTGGTTGATGTTTGATGTGATGGTGGTTGAGAAATCTGGTTTTTTATGACTTTCAGATACTCCAAAAAACTCAACGTCCGACTACAAAACCAGTCCGAGCAACAACAGTCCAACAAAGAAAATATCTAGCAGGTATTTTATACTTTATTCTCTATACTCTAAACTCTACACTCTGTATGCTCTTAAATGATTTTCATTGTGCATTGAGCACTGAGAATTGAGCATTGTGCGTTGTAAATTGTAAATTGATCTGGACATTCATTTTAAAGAGTAATTTATTCTATCTCGTTGACCATGCACTCCATGTATTATGTATATCCACTGTGCATATCTATCTCCATCCCCATTTTATTTTATTTCATTCCTTTTGTCCATTTTACTCCATTCCTTCTGCTCTTCTTCTGGTCCACTCCCGACGCTAAAGCGTACTCTAAACTCCAAGTTCTAAACTCTAAACCCTCAATCCTCAAAACTCATTCGCATTATCTAATGTAAAAAAGGGATAAAGAGTTGAACAAATTTTTATTTGAATACAAACAAATCCTTTGGCTTTGGGTTTGGATTTGGCTTTGGCTTTGGCTTTGGCTTGTAATTCAACCCATCGTTTTAATACGTATGTCTCAAGTCTCAACTAAACGGAATCCCCACGATAAAAGAGCAAGATTAACCACATTTTCCTTCTTTGAATTCTACATATTACAAATTTACATTGTACAAAGAGCCCATTTAAAATGGATCGGATCGGAGGAAAAGTATTTCATCTTTTGTGTACACACTAGCATTTTCATTTATTTCCATTGCCATTCTGATGATAACCAAAATCCAAAGAGCAAAGCCATCATAAAAATTTTCCAATTCCTATTTTTGAAGCATATGATAAAATAAATGTATGACCTACTTTTACCTTTTGAATTCCTTCCTTTCTATTCTTCCCCATCGTTGAATGTCCAGAATCCAGAATTCAGAATCCAGAATTAGGAACGTTAGTAGTAATAATAATAATGATTGTCATGAAAATAATGTAATAAATTTTACAAGCAAATGAGAAAATGTTTATGCGAATTTTAAAATTTCTGATAAAGATTCAATTCTTTTCCATTTTCCACGAATGTATTTTATTTTATTATATTCCAGCTTACTGTACAAGGATGCGGTAAATCTGTCGTCGTTACGTGATGGTCGTTCCATTTCCAAGTCTGATGAAGATGATTTCATGTACAAAGTCAAGAGGTTCTGCTGCACCTGCAATAAATCGTTGGCCATCGTTCTTATTTTCCTTCTCGGTGTTTCATTCATAGTCAATATTCTGTTCGGTAAGTTTATGTAGATTTTCTACTCTCTATTTTATATATATATTGTAGATTGTGTTTCTGTACTCTTTGTTTGTAGTCTATTCATGACATTTTTTATTCATCTTAAATATTCTTCTGTTTTCTCTTTTCCATCTATCACCAAAAAGCAGAAATAAAGAAATATATAAATACAAAATACAAAATGCAAAATACAGAATACAGCCAAAGGTAGAGGCGTCATATTATATAATAAATTCCACTTTCTCCTCTTTTTACTTCTTTTCCTCGGGCTAATGTAACCTATATTATGCATTCAGGACACAATGTCAAAAAGTCAACGTAATTTTACTATCTCAAAACACAGTCAAGCTCAAGAGTCGAGAGCCGAGGCAGTCAGGGAGACGGAGACAGGGACAGGGACAGAGGAGGAGACAGGAGACAGCAGTGCGTAGGCGATTCCTGTACAATGTATACACAATTGTAGATTCTATATACTAGATAGTAGATACATGCATAAATCAAGCGGTTAGGCAAAATGTGAGCAGATATGCACCTTTAGACTTGCATAGATGAAAATATATTATGTACATGTGCATTATTAAACCATGTTTTATACAAAGACAAAGATACAGATACAGACATAGATACAGATGGATCATATACAAGCTATATTGTACTTGAAAATCCCACACAGATACTTTTTTTTTATTTCTTTTGTGCAACCAACTTGAAATGAGACACATTTCAAAAGGATCCAAATATCTCCGCTTCCTTGTCTTTTCTCTTCTTTTCTCCAATCTCCAGTCTAGTTGAGAGAGAGAAAGCGAGAAGGAATAAAGAAATAAATACGGGAGAGTTCAGCTGTAACATTCAGTGATGTCGAGCGCCTAGAGTTGAGCGTTGAGCGTTGAGCATTGAGCATTGAGCGTTGAGCGTTGAGCGTCGAGAGTCTAGAGTCTAGAGTCGAGCGATGAGCATGGAGCACCGAGCATTGGGAAGAAAGGAGACAGTGCAGGCAAAAAATTCTCGGGGAAAAGTAAAGAACCAAGAAGAAAAAAAATAATCTCTCTTTTCAAATGTGAACAGTCAACACGCAAATCCGCTCCGTTCACCTCAAAAAAAAGAGAGATGAAGAGAGAAAGACAGCAAGCAAAAGTGATAGGGAATGAGAATGAGTATGCCTATGAGCACGAGTCGAAGCCGAGGCCGGAGCGATGGGGAAAAGAGAAAAGACAGTGTGTGAGCAAGAAGAGAATGGAGAAAAGGAGAAAAGGAGAGGAAAGGGAGAGACAAAAAAAGGAGAGTTGAACAAAACGCATTAATTTCCTTATATATACTCAAATTCCTTTTATTTCCAAATCGTCTTATCTCTTTTTGTCAGCATAAGAAGAGAAAAAAATTCGGTTATACCCAGGCTTTTGTTCCGTCTCCGTTTGCTTTGCTCACACACAAACTCTCTCTCTGTCTTTTGCTTTCGCTCCTTCTCCTCCTCGTTCTCGTTCACTCACATCAGCAGTCGCTCAAGCTCCACTCCTCTAAACTCCAAACTCTAGACTCTAGACTCCAAACTCAAAACTCCAAGCTCAAAACTCGGAATATTTTTGCTATGATCAAGCAACATTATTATGGCGATGACAAAATACAATGGAATTCAATGCCATTTTATTTCATTCCATTTTCACAATCTCCAACATTCTGCATTCTGCATTCAACATTCAACATTTGCCGCTCGCTCTTGAGTCTGCAGTCTTTGCAGTTCTCTGCTCTGTGTTCACTCTTCGTTCTTCATCCTTTGCCATTTCACATCCAAATGTTCACTTTCACTTTTACTCCTGTCTCATGTCACACCTTTGTTGTCAACTATGCAAAATATGTGTAATGTCTCTCACAGGCTTACATAATGCATATATGTAAAACATACATTTTTTCATGTATATTTGTCAAAAATTCCTTTTTGTTACGCAAAATAATATTCTAATTCTAGTTAAAGCTCTATATTTTTATATTTCTATATTTCTATACTTCTATATTTCTATTTTTACCACACCATAAGAAATAGACAAGAGAAAGGAGCGATAAGATATTAAAAAGTAAAATTATATAAAAATATGACGAAATAAATGTTTCCGTGTTCATTTTGTACACTTGTGTAGTTTTGTAGTTTGCAGAAGCAGGGATATACTAGCATATATTTATTCAGTTGATAGTGGTTGTGCTAGTCACAATAGATATAGATTTTTAATAACATTTAAGGAGCCCAAGACGCCAGTTTAGTGATTAGTTTAGAGTTTAGGAGAAAAATATGCACACAGGCATGCAAGACAGTAATTGACTAATAGTCAATTTTATCATTGAATTCAGAGCCATGATATAGAATATTATAGATAAACAGAGATAGAATATAGAGTATAGAGTATAGTGATAAAATGTCAAGTTGTTGACCGTTGTTGAGAGTTGAGAGATTGTGTTGTGAGATTATTTCCCAGCATCAGACATGACCTTTGGTAGTCCGAGTAGAGAGTTGATGAGCTCAGAATTTCTCTTTATCATAGAAGTGCCGGGAATGCCACCAAAAGAGTTTCCAAAAGGAGAAATCCGGGCAGCACGAAGAATCCGGGCGAGGTTGGCAATTTCTATGCGAGCCAAGAGCTGTGAACAAAAATGAATATAGTTTTCAAATTATTAGATTATTAGCCATTTTTAGTTCATGTACAAAAATCACAATTTCCATTGTACGAAATCCAAGAAGCTTACAATCGTTTATAAAAACAGTCTAGAACTTATACATATTATAATTTATGATATAACGTACCCGAGATTCAGCATCCGAGTTGTCGTTGAAATCCTGTTGAGAGTTGGATGACTGGATTGTAGCCGATGCAGTCGGAATTATGAAGATGGCAAAAGCCACAATAACAAATGCAAGGTTGAAAATAAGCCTCATTTTGCACTAATTTCTCACGAGTACTTTGAAATTTGGATGGTTGGAAAGTGAATTGTTTATGTGTCTGTAACTTGGGTTGGAATATGTAATTGTCACTAAGTTTTTCTTTTGATTTCCTTGTTCTAAGGAAACACGAGAGACTGAATGAACGTCCAACTTTCTTCCATCTCCTTTTATACAGTTTTTTCTTTTGAGCATTGATCATCTTTTGTTTTGCAAATGGAAAAATTTTTAGTCAAGTTGATTGGAAATATTGGCATATGTTTGTATGTATTAGGCGAGGATATTGGTGTGTAAGATGAAGGTATTAGACTACATAAAATAAATACCTCTATCAGTTGTACAGATGAGAGTTTTTGCATGAATGAACATGGAGTAGTCTGTTTTTGACAATTTTTTTAAGCAATCTCATAGAAATTAGCATGCCAAAAATGATGCTTCAACAACCCGGAAAATACTCTAGTGTCTAGTATCTAGTACCCTCCCGCTGATTCAATTAATACCACACTCTACCCTACATCAAGCAAGTGTAAACAAAAGTGGGATACGTACAATTATTGCTAAAATGAACATAACCATAAAATATTTGCAAATATTTTTTCTTCAGTTTCAACGTCTTGCATCTCTATAAAAAACTGAAGACCAAGACGGAAAACATGTTAACATACTTATTTAAGATTGAGGGACAGCTCCAGATATTTGTGACTCGGATGTTGATGAAAATAGACAAAACTGGCAAGTTAAAAATGGCAATCGTGGCAAAATGTGGAGGAGGGGACATTGAATTTGGCAATTGTTTTTATGACATCTGCTGCAATTTTATCATGCATGTATAATACAAAATATGGTAAAATATGGTAAAACACAAAAACAAAGTTTTCACTATTGACTATTGACACAGAATACATAAAACGAAATATTTTTTCACAATTCACAATTATTAATTAGATCTGAATCTGGATCTGAAACAATATGTCAATGAGGATGTATCAAATCATTAACCATTATTGTGTGTAGAATTTGCACTGTGAACTGTGTACAACAGGCCAGCCAGTAGTAAAAAGCTTTGAACCTTTCCTCTAAAAAATGCTAAAAATAAACAGCGTCCAGACTCTATAAATCTATTTAAAATTTACATATTTACACATAGAAATATCCTTCCTTTGGGCAAGGTGAAAGAAATGAAATGAAGAGCTGGAAACTCGAAAGGCTCGGTTTAAATATTAAATGTAAAGGTGAAAGTACTACCATGTTCTATACTCTATACTCTATACCTTTTGACAAGAGAATCCAGGAATAGCAGTTGAGTAAATTATTCAATCAACTGAACTTTAATTGAGCTCTTCCTTTTGCATAGAAAATACAAACATACAAACATAGCATAGACACAGCGAAGTGTGTAGGTGTGCACGCCACTGATGACGCTTACCTTGGTCAAACAAACTTGAGTTGAAACATTGAGTCTTGAGTCCGTGTTGCATGGTAGATGGTAGATGGTAGAGAATACAGAATATCTGTATGTAGAATGTAGATTTTCTTGCGTATCCCATACAGACTAGATAATGTAGCGTAAAATATTCAGACATAAAAGTATTTATAACGAGGAGTACTTTTGTTTTAGATACTTTTTGCTTTTTACGACTCTCTCTCTCTCCATCAAAACTCAGCTCAAGACTCTTGAAACTAATGAATAACTGATTTTTTAATATTTTTCTACATTCTACACCCCAGTGTAGAAAAAGCTGTGGCTCGGAACTCGTGCCTACAAACTAGAAACTGGATTCTAGATTCTAGATTCTAGAAACTATAGAGACTTAAGCTAATGTGTAGGTGTAAAAAGGGAAAGGAAAAATCAATTATTAGGTTTTTTCATGACCGTCCTCTTGTTCCTTGTTCCTTGTTTTATGTACAATGTACAGTTTGGTTTGGATAGTTAAAACAGTCGAGTTGTGCGTAAGTACAAAGTAAAGTACAAAGTGCTTACTTTTGAAAACTTCCATAAGGAAATAAAGAAATAGAAAAGTTGAAGGGCACAGAAGAGAAGGGAAAAGAATGGGAGAAGAAGTATAAAAGTGTGGTTTGGTTTGTTTGGTGTTTGGTCTGGTCTAAAAATAAAAGTATAAAGTTGTTTTTTCTTTTCTTCTTCCTATGGTGAAATAATTTACGACCAGTTTTACGCATTTGTTTTCCCTTTCCTTTTCTTTTCATTCCAAGTCTAGAGTCTCCAGTCTGTTTCATTTTCATTCTTTAACTGGAACTGGAACTGGAAACTTGAAAGGGAGGACAGAGAGAGAGAACAAGAACAAGAATAGAAATAAGACGAAGCACATAAATACATAATATTATGATAAGAATAGAAACTTTAAATATTGGGGTATTTTTAGCTGTGGAACCTTTTAACATTTTTAATTTATGTGTAAAGAGTATAACGTATAAATGATGCATATCTACCATCTACCATCTACAAATCTACACACTTGCACTGACATAAACAGTCACAGTAAAATCTACATACTTGAGTATATATATACACAAAGTTACATGACACATACTTTTATTTGTCTCAAATGAAATGAAAGGAAAGGAACCAATAAAAAAGTCACTTTCCCATTTTTCCAGTGTTTCCAGTGACGACATTAAATTTCTTCATTCCAATATCAGTATTCCACATGTCTCATAGCTCGTACATATTACATATACATTCTACATTCTAGATGCTGGAGCGGAACTGCATGTGGCATGTACATAAAACAGGAGGAAAATAAAATGACATTTTCCTGATGTGTGTATAATTAGACTTTTCCCCTGCCTGACGTCTCACTTGTGAATTTTTAATAACGTAGAATGTAGAATGTGGATATTATGTATGACCATGGAAAATTCCTCCTGCTTTTTCCTTTCTATTTATGTTTATTTCTATTCTATTTTCTATAGGAATTGGTGCATTACCGTTTACGGAGAGTGACAGTGCCAAATGTGTCCAAGGGGTAAATCGAGTGGTGAGTGACGGCAATAGAGATTCCAGACAATCATCAACGACGTTCAGCAATGGAAGTCACTCGGACAAATCAGCATCTTCCTCTGGAGGTTCGTATCTCAAATCTCTTTTACATTTTACTCTTTGCTTTTATACAACCATAAACCATACACCGTAGATTATATGAGAATATGATATCATCAAGAAATTCAGCCATTTTTATACAGCCATATTGGCATTAGTAGGAAATTTAAATGGCTGTAATATCCGCATTTTTTCTACAAATCTTGATTTATTTATTCAAAGTATCTATTGCCCCAGTTTTAAATGATTTTTCCCCATCTTTTCTCCTGTTTTTTTGCTGACATCAGTAGAAAATTTGTACGTTTAGAGATTAGAGTTTAGACGGAACTTAATATTTTTTGCAAATTTTTCTAATATAAAAATGTCTATGTATATTCAACTTTGTAGTAGAAAATTTAGAATGGGAAGTATGTATTAATGTAGTAGTATGCATGATGCATGATGATGTATTTTTTTAGTTTGTAGTTTGTAGATTGTGGTTATTGGGAAACACGTACATCATTTTTAGCATAGTCTGGTTCCATTTTATTTTTTGCACATGCATGATAATAAATGTATTTTTGGAATGTGTAGCAAACTCTAGTTCTGATTCTGCTACTGGTGTTGAAAAAGGAGCGGTTCGGGAAAAGAGAAGCACATTTTTGCATGATGGTGGTGGTGATGGGGCTGTTGAATTTGAGTTGGATAGTAAAAATGAAAGGGGCTTCAAACGCAGTAGCAACAGTAGAAGTAAAAGTAAAAGTAAAAGTAGACGTAGAACTAGAACTAGTAGTAACAGCAGAGATGATGTGGTGAATGAAGATTCAGATCCTGAGGAAAGTCGGAATGTGGATATAGATGGAAATTTGCATGCAACTCAAGATGGCGTAAATGAAATGGTTACTTCAACTACGACTCGGCTTTCAAAGACTCAGCCTATTACGGAAGGAATAGAGGAAGTAGACGAATATCCCGTCGTCGTCGAATTCAACGGCGTCCTCCATTCACTCTCCACCGCAGTTAGTCCTGAAGAAAATGGGAAAGATTTTGCAGAGATAAACGACGAAGAGAGAAATATGTACAAAGACCATGATGATGATGGCAAGAGAACCAGACGCAGAACCAGAAGAGAGGCGACCGACTACAACGACAACGAACAGGAAAATCCAGGACAAGACGACGGCACAACGACTGAATCTCCTTCTGAACTGGAACTGGAAGAGCCAGTACCAGCATATGGATCGGAGAGGAAGTTGAATTCTCGAAGCGTAAAGGAAAAGGAAATAGCTGATGACTCAACTCATCGAAATATTTTCCATCAAGTAATTCAAGTGGTAAGCCAAAAGCGAGAACCTGAGCAAAATACATATGTGATGAAGACCAATAGCAGCAGCAACGGCAACAGCAATTCCAGGGCGAGCACTCAGTCACAACCAGTAATGAATATGGAGGAAACCACAAGGAAAGCGCCGTCTCCAACTCCGTCTTTGCCCCTTTCAACTTCCTCCAACTTTCCCTCTAAAGAAGAGATGATGATGATGGAAGACGGAGCTGAAAGAAACCACAATGGAGAAGAAGGACAGATAAATTTGATAACAGAGTTTGGTACTGGTGCTGATGTTGGTTCTGGTTCTGGCTCAGGATTTGGATTCGGAGCTGGATTTGGATTTGGATCTGAATCCGAGTCTACAGATCCTTCAGATCTTTTTGAATGGGAAGGTAGCTCATCTTTTTATTCCGGCCAAAGTTCAAGTCATCTTTTAGATGAAATTGGTAAAAAATTTGGGAGTATCGACTCGGACTTTTCCACATTTTCCTCTGGATCAACATCAACATCAGAAAAATCAAATCTACCTTTTCCTGTAGTTGATGCAGATTTTGCTGATCTGATTCAGTCCGACGACTTTTTGCCTCTAGTGTCACGTCAAAGCGAAAACTCTGGGTCTAAAAATCCAGATCCAGATCTACATCCAGCATACAAATATAACAATGCTGATGATGATCAAGATAATGACACTGGCAATGACAATTCCACTGAAAAAGATGAGCAAGTCGTTGGTGACAACAAAGAAAACATAGACTCTTCAGATGTGAAAGAACAAAGACAAACACAGTACAACAGTAACAATAGTAATAAAAAGAGCCCGCTGTCTTCCTCTTCCTCTTCTGATGTCAGTAGCAGGACAAAATCCGAAACCGGATCTGCACTTGTAGCAAGCGGAAGAGACACTGAAGAATCCTCACCAAATCAAAAAGATATCAAACAGAGGCCAAATTATCAAAGTGGAGTTGAAGTTTTGGACCTACCAAAGTCTTTTTATCCAACTCCAACTCCAACTCCAACTGTGACCAACAATAAAACCAACAACAACAACGACGGCCACAACAGTGATGATGACAACCGAAACAGCAACAATAATAATAATAATAACAATCAGGAAAACAGTGGAGATGAAGATAATAGTAATGACAGTAACAATAACAATAACAACAACATGAAAGATAGTGGAAATGAAGCTTTCACCATCCCCGTCACCGTCGCCGCTAATAACAAGCCTGATGATCTACAGCTGGAGGGAAAAGAGGAAACAGAGGAGGAAAATAAGGATGAAAGGATTAGTGAAACTGAAACTAGTCAAGAGAATATCAAGTCATTCACTTTTCAAGAACAAAAAGATGATGCGGATGTACAAAATGTTCAAAGAGAAAGGGAAAACGCTTCTGGTTCTGGCTCTCGTTCTGGCTCCAATCCGAATCCGAATGTCCTTCTTCCATCTTCGTCTTCTGTCGATAATTACGCGGTTAGTGATTTCAATGTAAAATCCCCTGCTGATTCAAAGAGAGGAACGGTGAGTGATTGTAAAGGGAAAGAGAACTGCAGCCTCCACCCTTCTTCCATCATCTCGTACAGTCCTCAAGGAGAGAAAAATGATGAGGATGATCATGTTCCCCCACTCAAAATTGTATCCATTCAACTGGATCATCAAATAGAAAAGGGGGAACAAGAGCAACGGCAAGAGACAACAAGGACAGAAACAAGTTCATCATTGAAACCGAAACAGAAACAGAAACAGATACAAACTCAACTAGAACCAGAACTACAACAGCAACAACGACAAATAGAACAAGAAAATGAAGAAAAATCGAATTCAAATTTGAATTTCCACAAATCCTCTTCCTCTTCTTTGAATGATGATTTGGAACAACAAAACTGGGGTCTAGATGGTCTAGATGAGGAGTATGCTGAAAACAATGTCATTGAGCCATCTCTGCACAACAGCAGAGAGGGTGAAGAGGAACATTTATTGAACAATTTCAGACCTCATACCAATACCAATACGGACCTTGAGTCAACACAGGAAAGTAATCAAATTGATCCAGGGATTTTTCATCCCAATCACAATAACAATCCAAATCATCATTCTCGATCAAATTTACATTCAAATCCCAATTCAAATCCAAAACGAAACCATCCCTTTATTCACTCTGTTAAAATTAATCAAACCAAGTCGTACAATTTGTTTCTCCTTCCTCAACAAAAAAGACCAGGACAAGTTGGAGCATATGAAACCACACTACCTAAATATGAAGTAGATACACTCGTTTCAAATAGTAACAAAAGCAACACTACATCAAATTCCAATATTATTCCATTATCAACGCATCTTCTCCTCCCAACAACAACAACATCAATGTCCATGTCCACATTTTTGACAACATCGCCCCAATCAACAAGCACAAGTACAACTACAACTGAAACGGAATCAAATTTCGGTGGGGTATGTCAGTGTTATTGTCCATGTTTGGGAAATTCGAGCCCGGATTCAGACGAAACAAATGACTATGACTACAATTCCAATTCCAATGGCAAGTCTAATACTAATGATCCCACATCACCGTCTACAGAGTCCAGTTCCAGTTTCAGTTCTAATAATAAAATGCTGGAGAAAGAGTTGGGGGAGGAGGAAAGCTCGACAAATACAAATACAAATATAGAAGATGACGAGTTCATTGTTGTCCTACCTGAAATGAATAAAAGTAATGACAGCAAGAAAACCAAAACCAAATCCGAATCAAAGGTTGTCAGAGATGAATGGATTGAATTTGATTCTAGTTCTGGTTCGGGTTCTGGTTTGGATTCTGGACAATACAAAGAAAGTGAAGAGAAGAAAGAAAAAGGAGATGAGAATGATGATGATGATGATCAGAGTTCCACAGTCGGTGATTTTCATTTTAATGTCTACACTGAAGAAAATCAATATTCTTCTTCTTTTTCTGCTCCTTTGACTACTGAAACAATTACAGTGGACTCGGAATACTCGGAATACGGCTACAACCAGAACCAGAACCGTCGAGACAATAATCTTGTTTCTCCTTCCATGGAAATTCCTCGCCTTGGGTTAGGTACAGAGAACAGTGAGTTTGAGATGGAGTCGGAGATGGAGAACAGTGCAGAGAACTCAATTGTAACTTCTTCTTTTTTTCCTTCTCCTGTGCCCAATACAGTTGATGAGCTCACCATCATGAGTTCTAGTTCTCCACGGGATTCAAACTCGAATTCGGATTCGGATTCTGATTCCAGTTTGGTTTCCTCTACTTCTTCTTCACATCCTCCCTTGTCAAAAGAACGGGAAGACGGCGGAGGAGAAGAAGAAGAGGAATACATGGAGTCGGGAGAGGAAGAAGAAAATTCGTATAATGTGGATGACAATAAAACCATCAAGCCTATTGTACCCGAAATGGGGTCGAGACCAACACACACGACACGGTCGACTATGACTATGACTACGACTAGGAGTCGAGACCAAGAAAACTCGTTAGCTCCTAACACTAATGGAATTTCAAAGGAAAAGGAAGAAAGAAAAGAGGAAACCTTTGAGTTTGAATGGGTTCAGTGTTCCTGTACTAGAGGAGTTGGAGGTGAAGCTGAAGCTGAAGTTGGTAGGGGAAATGATGATGATGAAGAAAATCTGGAAACTACAGAACCAGGTGAGTCCAATTCTGTACACAGTACACAGTACAATCTACAATATACAATCTACAATCTACAGTCTCCAATGTACAATGTACAGTGTACAATCAAATAATAATTGTAATAATAATGTGCTGACTGCTGACGTATCCTTATTATTCTTCAAGTTGCTACCGGCTTTTGGCTCTGATTATGAGTCCGAGTCTCAATCTGAGTCTGCACAATAATTACGCCAATTTTCCTTATGTCACCATCCACAAAGAAAAAAAAGAAAAAACTGCCAAATCTATTGACTATCAACCATCAGCTATCGACTATCGACATGTGTGTATTGTCTACATTCTACATGTGTATGAATCGTCTTGCGTCCTTTTTCCCCCAACAATTTAATTACCACATTCAAAAAATATTGTCAAATCATGTGTTCAGTTTTCGTGTGCAGTGTGCAATAACTGCTGTTGTCATCATGTCCATAACAATAATTAAATGATTAAATAATAATTTCTTCTAGATTCTAGATTCCAAAGAATGAAGGTCACTTGTATATTATTGTATGTATACAATAATTTTTGTACTGCTTCAATTCAACTCGTTTTCGCTCTTCTTTTTTGCATGTCATTTGTTTTGTTGCTATTTTTTGTTTTTTTACTCTGCTTGCTTTTATATTAAATCCTCAAGCTTTTTCTGTCAACTGTCAACTGTCGAGATTTAATATTTAATATTTTTATCAATTCCGCCTTGTTTTATTCTTACCCTTTCCTCCTGTGTGAAAAACATTATTTTACTTGATGTAATTTGGATAATAAATTTATTGATGGTTTATTTGATTAAATTAAGAAAAAAAGAAAAAGTGAAAGTACTGGAATCTGGATTGACAAATGTCAATTGAAGATTTTATGCTCCATATGATATTATTTGTGACATGATTTGATATTTGATATGACGGTTTGTCTATAATCAATAATCAATGTTTGTTTTTTTCCTAATACTAATAATAGGAGCTCGAAACTTTGCAGCAGGAAGCGTTAATTTTCCTCCCGATGGAACTTCCTTCGCTCAAATAACACTGGGTAGTCGACTGTCAAACCTAATCGGAGCGTACAGTTATTGGAACATGCAGTTTTACCAGTCAGAAGGAGCATATGTCACCTGGGAAATGAGTGTGCCACGTGGTTCCTCCATCGGCTTCTACGCCAGACGAAATGCTCTTCCAACTCACACACACTACGACTTTATGGAAATTCTTCGGGGATTCAAAGCTAGATCCAAGAGAAGTTCTCCGGTAATCATATTTTTATTATACTCTTTTTTTCCCTTCCTCCATCCCTTTTCTCATCATCTTCCAGTTTTCAGTTTTGAGTACCGGTAGTTTCTTTTTTTAGCTCCGACTTTCCTGGTACCTACATTATTAAAGTCCCTTATTAAAGATTAACATCATTCACGACAACGACAAGGACAAAGAACGTCAAAAGTGTACCTTTTTTATTTGTTCCGAAAAGAGTGGAAAACTAAAAAAAAGAAAGTGAAAGTAGGAAATTTCCTTATTTGTTTAGCATAATAAAGAAAAAAGTTTGCAAATTTTTGATACATGATACATAATTGATTTGTGCCTTGCGCCTAATTCTAATCTTTAATTTTAATTATTACTCATTACTCATTTAAAAATATTTGTTTCAACTTTGAACAGCCGTCGGTGACAAAGGAAGTGAGTAAATTCATCGAGCAAGGTCATTGGTTCCTCTCTCTATATAACGACGATAGTGATCCTCAAGAAGTCAAATTTTCATCAAGCATCAGTGAAGAAATGACGGAAGGTTGTCCAAATGGATGCAGTGGTAATGGTCAATGTCAAGCGGGTCGATGTCAATGTAACGCTGGATTCGGTTCCGATGACTGTAGTCAAAGTACGTCAAAGTTTCTCTTTTAAATAAGGAAAAAATCTGTATCATGGTTGCAAAAATATAAATATAAACGTTTCCACTATTTTTTTGCTTTTTCTGTAGGTATCTGTCCGGTACTTTGCAGCGGTCGTGGGGAGTATGTGAACGGCGTGTGCAAATGTAATCCAGGTTACAAAGGTGTCGAGTGTAATCTTCGTCATGATGAATGTGAAGTCTCGGACTGTAGTGCACATGGTAAATGTGTGAACGGAAAATGTGTTTGTCATAATCTCTGGACTGGCTCAGATTGTTCTCAAGGTATGCAAACAATATTCAATATTCAACTGTCCTACATTTTTACATTCTGCATTCTACACTTTTAGATACAAACAGCTTTTACTTATATTTTACTGAATACTGAATATGGGACATGGGAATATGCAAGTGTAAAATATTAGAAAAAATATGCTTTAGCTGTGATCTATGATCTACGATAATAATTTACCTTCGATTTTCGATTGCACCTTATCATAGTAGTGATTTTATGTGGGAACTGTAGTAAAATATATTGGGAATATTCCTTTTGTAATTTTAATGGGGCTTGATCACAAATCACAACTTTTTTCTGCATTTGTTTCAACAAAACAGCTGACTGTCCGGACTCGAAATGTTCAGGACATGGTTTCTGCCATCAAGGTACTTGCATTTGTAAGAAGGGTTGGAGAGGCGCTGACTGTTCTCAAGCGGATAGTGATGCTCTTCAATGCTTACCCGACTGTTCCAATCATGGCGTGTTCAATCTAGAAACTCAAACCTGCACTTGTGAGCCACGCTATACTGGTGAAGACTGCTCTCAAGGTAAAAATATGCTAAAATGGGATTTTTTTTACCAAACAGAAATTTAATGAGCTATGCACCATGTGTACAATGTCCATATGTATATTTTAAGAGCACATGCTTTTATATCGGTATGATCACTCGAAATAAAATATGGGTAATTCTAGATTCTAGATTCTAGATTCTAGCTATAGTAAAAAATTAAGTGAGCCTAAAAAAAATCACAGTGCATGCTATTCAAAATTCAAATGGGTTTAAATTATTATGATTAAAGCGCACTCGGTGGGTTTTCAAATTTATAATTTACATATGCTGGATAAAGTATACTAATTGAACAATGAACAATGAGCAATGAAGAACAAGCAGGAAAGAAAGCAACTGTGAAAATTGGACTTGATTCACTTTAATACATAATATAATTTTTTCTGTAACGTATTCCTTTTAAACAGAACTGTGTGATACAAATTGTGGTGCTCATGGTATATGTATTGGTGGAGGATGCAAATGCGACGAAGGCTACTCGGGTCCATTGTGTAATCTACGTGTTTGCGACAAAAGGTATACAACATACAACGTACAGTATACAAATTACATAAATATACCAGTCAAGAAAAAACAAAGATAAAGTGTATCTACAATTTCAAATATTAATGAAATTACTTAATTTATTTTACAGATGCGCAGACCATGGGCAGTGCAAAAATGGAACATGTCTTTGTGTCACTGGATGGAATGGTATAAAACCTACTCGTACATTTCATTGTCCATCTTTGAGTTGTCACTTGTCAGTTTTTGAAATGTTTTTTTCATGGAATTTACTTTATTTTACTTAATTCAATACTCTATAGGAAAACATTGTACACTGGAGGGATGTCCTAACAGCTGTTCTGGTCACGGTCAATGTAAGGCAAAT
This sequence comes from Sminthurinus aureus, assembly GCA_034698265.1. Taxonomy (NCBI): domain Eukaryota; kingdom Metazoa; phylum Arthropoda; class Collembola; order Symphypleona; family Katiannidae; genus Sminthurinus; species Sminthurinus aureus. The sequence goes on from JAQGBH010002643.1 coordinate 22,372, forward strand.
TATGAGGGTCTGTGGGAGTGCAAATGTCATAATGGATATGCAGGAGCTGAATGTAGTGTCATGATGGAGCAGAATTGTAACGATGGCAAAGACAACGACAAAGGTGAGAACTGAGAATACACATGCTAAGCATTGAGCATTATGATTTCCGAAAGCTGCAAAGGCTTTCTTAAGAAAGATATTGTATTTTCTTTTTGTGATTTGTGACACAACGTGAACTGACTGAATGTTTTTCAGTCTTCATTTGTGTCAATCTTTTTATATGGCTTAATTTTTTTTTCTCGTGTAAAAAAAATCTGATCTATCATTACCATTATCATTATCATGCTGCGACTTTGAATTACGTTTCATTATTCTAAATTAAAATTATATGTCTACTGTATGCATAATGTTGTACGACATGAGACACAAGACAGCAGGATGGCGACAAAACTGTGCACAATGTACAGTTCACAGTGTGTCATCAGTCATCAGTCTGGAGTCTTGAGTTTTGAGTCGTACATGTTTTGGATTTTGGATGTTTCTTTTTATGTAAAAAACTAAATTTTTTTTTTGATTCTATTCTTTTCTTTTTCGTGAGCAGATGGACTTAGTGATTGCGAAGGTGAGAATTGAGAATAAGCACAGAATAATATTGAACATTGAGCAATAATAATGATATTATTATTTGGAGTTTGGAGTTTGGAATTTTGTTTTGGAATTTCCTTTCTTATCGTATGTTTTCTTTTTGTGACTCTTTATCAAATATCAAGATCCTGAATGCTGCTCAGCACCTCAATGTGAGAAGAGTCAATTGTGTGTCTCTGCAAGGAAACCAATCGACATTCTACTCAGGAAGCAACCGCCCGCTATCACAGGTTGAAAATCCCCCTGGAATTTTTTTTGTCCAAATACTTACATACTTATATACATAATAGGTACATATCGTGGGTGATCTTTTCAAAACGGCCAAAGCTCATGTTAAAGACATGAGCTTTGGCCGTTTTGAAAAGATC
>JAQGBH010002644.1:0-23364 GCA_034698265.1 Sminthurinus aureus
ATATTCTGAAAATTTTATTAAAATTGACCAGCTAGATTTTTTTAAATTTGAGTTCATACTTTATAGACCAAAAAAAATAAAAAAAACAATATTTTTTTTTAGGATCCTGCAAACTCGAACTCAATTTTAATAAAATCTAGCTGGTCAATTTTAATAAAATTTTCAGAATATGTTAAATAAATGCTGCTGAACATGATAGTAGTTTTAGATATTGGGGCGGTTGCCAAAAATCAACAATTAGTTAACTGTTATGAAACATATTTTGCAGATCGATCAAGCTCATATTGAAAAAATCTAGGTAAGCTTTTTAAGCAACATATTCAGGAAAAGTATTACTGTTGGTCGTGAACATAAAAATTGTTTTTTATTTTGGAACGGCTTCGGTTTAAGGTCATGCTTGGTCAAAAGGGTTTCGTGCTTCAACAGAATATTAACCTATACAACTTTTAAGTAAATATATATTTTCAAAAGGTACTTTTTAAACAAGTACAAAGTTTTGTGGTCAAAAACTCACCCATGAACAATTCGGGAACATACAAACTTGATAGCTGCTGCATATTTCTGGATACTCACAGATCTTGAAAACTTCTTTGGTTTCCAAAATGTATGGAATGACACTCGGGAATAAGAATTGCAGTGGTAAACCTAGATGTTTTAAGTTTGATAAAAAATAAATCATTTTTGTTACTTCAGGTATAAATTGTAAATATATCTTTAAAATTGAAGTAAAATATGTTTTTGAAAATAAATAAGTAATTGCGTAGATGCAATTTATAAGATTTTTAGAAAAATTGCTATTTTAAATACTTACCAAAATTATTTTGATGGTACCATGTCCAATTAGTGTAGTAGGATATTTAAAAGCAGATGTATTACCAAGTTGATGTATCGTAGTGTTATAAACAAAGAATTCTAAACACATTTAAAACTAATAGACATTTGACAATTTTCGTATAGCTAAAGTCAAAAGGTATAATTACATAAGCTGCTTTTGAAATGTCCCGCGCATTCTGGCAGAATTTTGTCAGCTGACAAGGAGCAATCGTACGTGTGCAATGGGGTGAATTTAAACGCTTACCACGTAAACTTTACGTTTTCTTGTCAACGTTGGCCGTCTAGTTATTCTTACGTGTGGAGAACGTTTGTCTTACTCATGCAGTTTTACGTTATGAGTGCATGCGGGCCTTACAGTAGAAGAACGTTAGCTTAACGTTGAATCAGTTATGCTTTACGTTTTCGATCTCACGTGAGAGCAATTTAACGTGCTGTGTTTAGTGTGCATAAGTATTCACCAAGCACTAGAAACTAAACACTAGATACCAGACACGAGACAGTTTCGATAGCTCATTGCAAAATGGAAAAACATGTACCTATACAAGCGGATTCCATGAGCCGTGAGCAACGAGCAACGAGCCTCCAGCCGTTCGGAGTTCAGAGACGATTCAGTGAATGTGACTTTTATTTTCTACCAATATTCCAATGTATAATACACAATCCCAATCGTAATTTGGTATGAACTTCCATCTAATTGTATTTTAACTATTTAAACTTGACATTTCTTGTGTACTTATCTGAGCTTATCTTCATTTAGAATATTGATTATGGAAATTGGAATATGATGAAGCTTGAGCTTGTTTTACATTAATTTAAAGTCCAAAAGTACAGTCTAAAAATTCAGATTACTATCATTTTCTATGTTGAGATAGTGTACAAAGTAGTACGAACAGAGCACAAAAACTTGAATCTGTGGAAGAAAAGCCAAATTTTGAAGCTACTGTGATGCAAATTCATAAAGAAAACTCATACAGCTATTCGAGAAAGATACACAAATGTGTAATAGAGTTGAGGGGAAAACAAAACAGGAAAAGGAAAGAAATTCTATACCATAGTGGAAGAATTCTAGAAAAAGCGGGTAGGACAAAGGGAAAGAGATGTAAAGGTGAATTCAGGAAGGATTTGTCATTTGTCATGGCAATGAATTTAAACTGTAGTTACTAAGAGGCAAACGGTACGGTTGCGTATACATTATACAGTATACAGTATATGGAGATTGGAGACAAGAGGCAGAGCCGGTTCTGAATATGTATATTTATTGTTTTCCTACGTCTGTTCACTGTTTACTGTTTGTGCTGTATAAGTTGTGATTGTAGTCTTTTTTGTTGTTCTGTGAAGGGATTTTGAAACAATGGAGGATGGAGGAATAGAAGTCGAGGACTCTCGCAATCTCTCTCTCTCTTGTGAATAGAAACAATACTATTTATTTGCAAGAGCCCATAAAGATTGAAATTAAGATTTATTTAGACAAGTGTGACATTTTGTAGTATCCTTTGAATTAGGCGCTCAACGATCCTCGTTGACTTTGTCTTTGTCTTTGTTTTTGCCTGTCTCTATACCATGTATTGTATTGTATGCTGTAAATTATTATTATATTACGTTGCACTGTGCAGGCTTCCATCTTTTTTGCCTCTTCCAGTTTCTTTCGAGCAAGATGTATTTTATTTGTATTTTGTATGCATTCTGCTTCTGGTTTCTAGTTTCTAGTGAAAAGTACATAAAACCGAGAAAGAGTCCTAATGCTAACTAATCGAATTTGTATGAACAATATTTCAATTCTTGCGTTCAATTCAATTCTTTTTTGTTCCTTTCTGCCTCCATTTATTTACTTGTTCACGTATTTGTATTTCCAACTTGCAATCTTCAATCACTATTTATTGTCCTTCTTCCTCTGATATGGTTTTTACGAGCTGGAGGGAAATTAGCAGTAATAAGAATTCAATGAGGTTCTTTTCCTATTGAAAAGTACGTTAGATTGCGCATGCATTCACGTGTTTCAACTTGGCAGTGGCATTGGCATTGAATTTGGCTTTGTTTTTCATTGGGGGTACTAAATACTAAATATTAAAACTGGACGATGGCACTTTGAACCATGATCACGAGCGATGCCTTTGTTATTTTGCACAGTAAACAGAATGTTTCAAAATGTTTTTCTCCTCCTTCTGTTTCTATGCTATCAGTATTTTGCTCTGAACCGTTTTACCTTGTGGAAAAACAATTAAGACTATCTAGATTCTAGAACTAGAACTAGAACGAGACGGTCTCTGGACCTCCAACTTGTACATTGTACACACAAATCGTCCAGACGTGGAATCAATTAATCATATTAAGCTCCTTTATGTTCTATGTTCTAGGTTCTAGATTGAAGGTGAGCCAACGCTTGAATCTTGCATATGTTCGGTTGCATGTGCCAACTTTGGGTTGCATTCCTGATGTAGCTGTATAATATTCAATACCACAACCTTGTGCAGAAAAAAACATGTGTAACCTATGTATATATGTATATACTATATAATATTTATATACACGTGTACACGTGTAAACTTGACACTCGGCACTGGACACTGGATACTGAACAGTCAACATCCCGGATTTTCTTGTTTCTTGAAAATTCCGCATTCTATTGTACCACTAATCACTAATCACTAATAATAAATAAATTGCTGCACTGGAACAAAAATTACGAGGGACCTGCAAGTTCTTTCTCTTATTCAGCTCATTCTACATTCTACAGCTACAGTTCTACTGTTCCCTTTTCATTCTCTGGCTTTGACTCTGTCTCTGACAATTCATTATCTAATCTGAATCACGGTCATTAATTTTATATGATGGGAGAGTCACATCACCGTTTCCACATGAGAATCAGTTTCAGTATCAGTATATAAGTTGGAGTATCGATGGTCAATGGACATTGTCCACTAACTGAATGGTCATCCATATCCATTTCAATATCAATATCAATATCAATACAATGCAATGCAATCACGATATCATGCTCCATTGAATTATATGTATATGTGTATGAGCATGTGCATTTACTTGTCAATCCACCATCCTGTTGTTGGTAATCCAAGTACATACTATAAATGTGGACACTAGTTGTAGATTGTACATGGTAGATTTTTGATAGAGTATGCAGTGTGCATGAGGATTTCGGCTTAAAATTTGCATATGAAGGATCCTTGCCTTCATGACTAAAGTCATTTAAGATGGGAATGAAAATGAAAATGGAAATAAATAGAGAAAAAAGAGAAGGAAAATAGTTTTATAGATTTAAAGCTTTGTCTAGTGTCTGGTATTTATACTGCATGTAGAGTGTAGAGTATAGAATATAGAATAGCGTAGGATACATAATGATTAGAATGAAATAGAACGGAATGGAATGGAATAGATAGAAATTGACTAAGGGTGACTTTTGGTTCGGTTAAGTTACCCCTTCTCATTAGATGAGGGTGATTTAGAGAAGTTTGGGCTGAGAATGACAAGAATGTACATCACACATTACATTACACATCTGACACTTTCATCCTCACTCGATCCTTGTAATTTCCTATTTCGTGCTTGTCGCACTATAGAATGTAGAATGTACAAGAGCCTCTCCCTCTATCTCTTATTCTGTTTTCCTCTTTTCATACTATTTAATTTGGTTCGGATATTCTATAAGGACTGTTTCACTTTCACTTTCAGCTGGAGCATCTATTCAACATTCAGCATTCAACAATTTAGCATTTAACATAGAGGATTGAGCATTAAGATTGAACATCTAACACTAAGTATTTCATTGAAGCCAGACGCTGTAGATAGATATTGTAGATACGTTATACATATTTCATTTGATTTCAAGGGCAATTAATGGAGGAAAATCCCTCAGCTCTGAGATTACTTCTCACCCCGCAATATATTCTCCATTCTTTATTCCATGTCCTTTGACTTTGACTTTGGTTTTGACTATGCCTCTGCCGCTGTCTCTGTTTCTGTTTGTGTCTTTGTCCCCAACTCAACTCTCAACTCCAAACCATTGTGTTCTCTGCTGTTGATGTACACAACGAACAATGAACAACGTGACTTTTGACTAGGATTTCCAGCTTCGGTTTCTGTTTCAGCTTCTCAGCCTGCCTCTGTCTGGCTTGTGAAATTCATTCCTTGATCCTCGACCCTCTTCTTCCTACATGTATGTACGCTAAATACTGTACAGTGTACACTGCCATTGTAGTGGTATGTGGAGTTGGATGTGTGTATTCATCATCTCTACTATCTACTCGTCTTTTTCATGCAAACCCCTGAAACCCTGAAACCCTGAAATTCAATGAAATGTCAGTACTTTTATACTTTTATAAATTGTTATAGACTTTGGCTTTGCCTCTGACTAAAAGACCCAAAAAGCCAAAGCTCAAAAAGTCTCTAAAGTTCTAAAGACTTAGTTGATCCCACTTATTCTTCTTTGTCTTGGTCTAAAGCTTATACCATAATATGGATACACTGTACATTGTACATGTGTCCGTGGTAGCGCTGAATGTTGAGTGTATATGGTGCGTAGTTTACAAGTTAGTTAGCTAGTGACTGGTAAACTCTTGGCTGGCTTGTACTTGGACTTAGACTTATGTTCGTGCTTGGATCGAATCAAAAAGTTTGTCCAGGAACCGAACTGCAAAGGAAAACATGCATGATGCACATCTTCCCCCACAGTTCTGCTCACTGCTCATTCCGTTCAGTTACTGTGCTTTCCTCTTTTGTATAACAAGTACGTAACAATTTCCAATACCCAATTCTCAATTTTCAATACCCACATTCATGCATGCACTTGCTGAGCAGAGAGCAGAGTATTTCTATCAGCTTTCTTTTGTCTCCTGCGTCAGCTCGTAGATATGCGGACTTGATATGACGGAGCATAGACCATGCAGTGTACAGTGTACAGTGTACATTGTACATACATATGTATGGTGTATAGAATATAGAATGTAGAATATATGAAAAATATAATAGGACACACGACAAGATAATACAAGAGAAAATTAAAGATGGATTAGAAAATATGCACAGTCTATACTGTACATTGTACATTGTACATGGCTAGTGAAATAGGATATGTAATTACACACCATATTGTGATATTGTGCCACTACTTGTTTTTCCTCTCCTCTTCAGTGAAAAATAACATGGCTTACCAACTTGTTTTTCATTCTTCATGAATCAAGAATCTAGAATCTAGAATCTACTGTTGCTGCTCTTGCCCCTACTCCTACTGTTTTTCTCTAGTGTATTAGGTATTACGCATTACAAATTATAAATTGGTATTGTGCATTGTGCATATGTACTCTTGTACTCTTGTACTCTACTGTTATGTGCAATGTACAGGACTCTTTGAGCTCCTCATTTTTCATCATTATACATTATACATTCTACATTCTATATTCTGTATGCTTAATAATAATAATAACATGTAATACTTATAATAAAGTAATGCAAGAATGGATTTTCTCTTGTTTTTCTCTTTCATTCCTGTGGTCTACTGGTAGGTTCTAGTCCTAGTGCTAGTGAGTACGGTTTTCTTTATAAGGTTGTAAATGTGTATCAGTGTATCTTAATGCATGCATACATTTTGTATTTTGTATGGGGCTCAAAGTTTCACCTAATGAGAAATGTATATTTAAGAAACTTGGTACTTGGTTTCCTTATCGCGGTGGATTCCCTCCACCGCGATAAAGTTTATGTGTAGTATGAGATGGAAACTGATGCCATTAGACAAAGTTGAGCGGAGTTGAGTACAACACCAACTCCAACTTTACCCTCAGTTCTCTTTCTCTCTCTTCTTAGTTAGTTTAGTTGGGGAAAGCCGTGGAATTTAAAATTATGCTTATATGGAGAATGGAGATGGAGATTGTGAACATGGAGATGGAATTTGTCGAAAGTTTGAACTTGATTCTCTATTCACAGTTCACAGTTCTTAGGTAAATTAGTGCATGTTGTGGTGGAAAGTATTATAGGTTCTGTGTTTCAGGTTCAGTGTTTAGAATTTGATACTATGGAAATAAAAGGAAGGAGGAAGTAAGTTGCATCAGTATTCTCTATTCTCTATTCTGTTTACATGTATGGTGTGTATTAGCACTCAAATTGTAGCCAGTACTGTACAGTGCATATTCAGTGCATTTATTTCTATTGTCTGGAGTCTAGATTTTAGATGCTAGATGCTAGATTCTAGATAGGTGTTGTAGATGACAAGAGGGAAAGTAGAGGAGAAAGAAGAACTTGTACTTCAGATTCCAGACTCCAGACTCTAGACTCGGGTCAGATTGAGAATAGTTGAAATGGGGAAGGACACGAAGACAAAATGTGTGTAATAAAGGGTTCTTCATAGTTTTCACTTGTTGGCTATATTAATAAATTTGGTGTGGAGTAATAGCTGGAGCGTGTCTTATTGAAATATCCCTACATGTATAATGTATAATGTACAGTCAAGTCTTCTCCTTAGCTTTTGTCCTATGCATACTCGCCTGCTTACTTCATAGTACATAGGACATTGCACACTGTACATTGTACATGAGCAAAAGGGAAAGCTTAAGCAATGGTGAAGAGGACGAATTCGAATCCGAATACAAATGTGACCGTGACTGGATTGCACTGGACTGAATTGCATCTTGCTCATTCAACTGTGCACTTTGTGTTATCTCTTCACGTAAATATGTGCAGTGTACATTCTGCTCATACACGTGCTCACATATGAAGCATGAGTGCCGAATGCCGAGTGCAGATATCTATACTTGTACATGTAGAAAGTAGAAATGATAGTTGCATTTAGCAGTGTTATGAAATATTCCTAGAATTGTTCGGGTTAGGGTTAGAGTAGATGACTGTCTGACACGAGTAGCGTACACAGTATACTGTATATGGTATATAGTATATAGAATCTAAAACTCTGTTTCTGATGTTGCTGGTGCACTAAATTTGGCCTACGTACCATATACCATACATTGGGTAAATTGCACGTCGGCTCCTATTTCTTTTTCTCTTCTCTCTTCTCCCTAGTGACTAGTCATCTATAGTCATCGATGAAGGCTATCTAATGAAAAGACTTATCAGGGAGTATTGTAACAATGGATCTCGTTACGCGGCATAGATTCAAGATTGCAATTGGGATTTTCCTTCCCTGCCTTATTAACAGTGTCCTTTGCTTTGCTTTACTCTTCCCTTCTCTCTCTACTTGCTAGTCTCTAGACTCTAGAATCTAGACTCTGGTCTATGGTCTGGGTCCACGCTTCCTTCTTTGTCCTCCCCAACATGCACAATATACAATTTACAATACCCAGTTAATATTCGAATCATTGGATTTGGATTTGGATTTTTCAAACATCTATCAGAATTACAAAAGTCCCAAATGTTTAGTAACCGATTCACATGCTGGATTTGGATTCGGATTTTGTCGACTGAGTATTGAGCATTGAGCATTGCAGTCACTACTTGTTAATGTAGTGTACTAATTCCAATTCCAATTCCAACTTTGAGTCTGGAGCTGGAGATGAAAATGAAACTGCATCCCTTTCCTTTTTTCCTCAGAGTCACAACAGACAGTGAAATAATCCAAGTGATGAGTATCAAGTACGAGTAAATGCTGACAGTGATGCTGATTCAATACATGCACTATTTTTGCTGTACATATTCAGTATTTAGTATGCACGACACATTTTTATAGTTGGATGACGAGAAGAGAAGATTTTCACAAAAGGGTCGACTATTATCTGTAGATGTATGTAATAATAATGAGAGGAGATCTGATATACAAAATATCGGCTTATTGGTTCCTTTTTACTTCCTACTTTCTACTTTACACACAATACATGATTTTCTGTGTATAATGTACAATGTACAAGCTACAAGCTACTTATTATGATGATTATTATTGTTATTACGTATTATTCCGTTGAATGGTTCCTTGTCTATTATTCAGCAATTCCCTCATCCCTTAGCCAATACGATCGTCCATGATATACGTATTTCCAAAGTTCCAATATCTTTTGTATGACTCAACTTGATATGATTGATACGAGGCTTAGACATTTTTGAAGGCTTTCATTTACAATTTACAATATTAGTCCTTTCCTCTTTCAAACAGTATGAGTACAGAGGAGGAGGAGGATGATGATGACGATGATGAGAGAGGTCGTGGATTGTGGATTGTGGATTTTAGAAGAGAAGAGCATGAGCATGAGGACGGACGAATTATTTAGCTTTACTATTATTACTTTGCACTTGCAAACATGTGCTACATCGTACAGCGTACAGTGTACAGTGTAAAAATGCAATTTTAATAGGAAAACGATGCAGTCCAACTTTATGGAAAATCAACATTTCACCCGTACACCATCCACCATATAATTTGCTGCCTTGCCATTTACTCTTAAAAGTTAAACGTGTAATGATTTTTCCGTAAACCTTAACCTAAAAATAGGTTTCGATTTGCAATTTCGCTTACTTATCCTTATAAAAGTTGAAATGAAGCTTTTACATGGGTTCTTGCATGTGTGCAAAAACCGTTGAATTTTTCAACGGTAGGAAAACTAGGTCCGGTGTGGTCTGGTCTGATTTGGTCTGGTCTAGACTTGTTAACTACCTAAAATTTAGAATTCGGCCCAAATTTGAAATTGGAAGCCTGGATCGTTTCAGGATTCAGGATGCCACTGCAATTTTAAATTGAACGGTAGACATTAGAACGTGAACAGTGAAGAGCGTATTAAAGACGTTCCATCAAAATTCCATGTGAAGGAAGCATCAGTTTATACATATTACCGCAAATACATATTTCATGTACAAATCTTCCATCTTTGGAAATAGAGGAGAAATACTAAACAGGATACATACCATAAATAAGATATGTTCTTGTTAAGTAATAATAAATTCATACTTCTTTTTTCTGATCATCATCATACAGCCGTGCAGCAGTAGGATGTGTTCGTTATGTATTTTGAAAATACTGCGCGTCATACGTATTAGGTATTACAGACATGCGGATCGGATGTACAATGTACATGTACTTGTACTTATATAATTTTTATGTGGTATTGGATTCATCAGTTGCATATTTCATGAAGTCTCAAAACTCAAAACTTTTCAACTCCAACTTGTAAAATTTCCATGTCTATGTATTCCCTGTGCTGAAGGAAAGGTTTAGTTTATCTGTAATTCTTTCATCGTTTTCCCCTTTCCCATTTTTTTGCAGTGGAGCAGAAACTGAAAAAGTTAAAAAATTGGGAAAGGGGAAAAATTGTTGTAATTCGACATTCGACATGTACACTCTCACTCTGTGTATGTCTGTACATTTGTGTGTGTGTCAGTCTGTTTGTATTTTGTTGGTAGTCAATGTCGATATCAAGAGGAATGATCCGCGGGGAATACATAAACATGTTGTATGTTGTGTATTTTGTATTTGTATTTCTTCTTCATTTTCTAGTCTCCAGCCTCCATCTTCCACCTTCCATACTAAACCAAACCAAACCAACCCAAAAACGTCTTCTACATAATACAGACTTAAAAAGTAAAAAAGTAGCTTTAGCTTGGGCATTTATCTGTATCTGTGTATCTGTTTGTTGGTAGTTGTAGTATCGGTATTAGTCGTGGGACTTGTCGTTGTTTAGTTTGATTTTGGATTACCGTACATCGATAGGAATTGAAGAGAGAGAAAACGAAGAGGAAGAGGAAGAAGTTTTCCAGTGATTGACAATGCGCTTTTGAGGATCTGGCTGCTAAGTGGGCATAGAGTTTTAATGTTTAACAAATACTCTTCCAAATATTCCAGTCAGCATAAAAACCAGAATGTCAATTCACCATGCCAAATCCCCCAACCCTCAATCCTCAATCCCCAATCTAGAATCTGCAGTCTCGAGTCGAGTCCACATTATTATGACACAACAAAATCTAAAATGACAAGAAGCTGTACTTTTACCTCAACCAACAACTCTACAGCTCTACAACTCTACAAAACGGATTCAAACTTATACCTAAAGTTGTTCAATCCGCTTTTGTGTTTCCCGTATTCCTGAGTTGCCTACCATGAGTGTAACTTAGTTGGGAAATGGGAGACGGAGAAGGAGACGGGCAGAGACGACAAGTACACTGTAAAATGTATGAAGCTTCAGAATTCACAAATACAAATACAAATGCAAATACAACTAAGGACTATGGACATTGCATTTCCCATTGCATTGAATTGAATTGGCCTTGCACTGCAGTGCACTTGTATTGCATCTGATGCAATGCCAATGCAAAAGATGATGCATTTTACATTTACACATTCTTTCCATCAAAACATTCTTCTCTTTCAGAGTTAGTTGAAGTTTCATCCAAAGAAGAAAAACTACTGGAGAAACTTATACAAAAAAGAAAGCTTAGATAGGAAAAAAGAGGGGGAGAAACAAACTTGTCAATTCAACACAACCAACATTTCTCACTGATATTCACACACTGTACACTGTACACTATACATTGTAAATTGTACATTGTACATACTACATACTAAATGCAAGTGTAAAAGTACGAGTCACATGTACGACACACAAGTTTTCACTTTGTGGATACGGTTCTATAGATACAGTTTCTGAATGTTGTTTGTATCTGCAATGTGCATTTCTTTTACGCTTCACTCTTATCAAGTTTTGTCTGGTGTTTTCGACAGGATTTCTATACCGCAGCCTTATTTTTCAAATCCCACCGTCACCGTCTAAAAAACCCTACCACATTGACAAACCATGGCTTAACTCCTCCTTGACTTGAGTCTCGAGTCTCGAGATAACTTGAATTGAGTCGAAAGTCGAAATAGATGCAGAATGCAAGCTTGACGCGAACATGCACAAGAGACATCAGTATCTGCATCGGCTTAGGCATTGATAGATATATATATATAGTGCAATGTAATGCAACATGAAGTTTTGACTTGTTCCCTCCACCGTAGAAACAAGTCAAAGTCGATTGTGGATTTTGGATTGTGGGTTGTGGATTGTCGATAGTCGATAGAAAATCATAGTTTTGATTACTTTCTCGTGGTAAAGTAAAACCCTTCATTCTTCATTCTCCATTGTATTGATACAGGAAGAAGCAAAATAAAAGACGCTTCAAATTGGAAATATGACTACGAATAAATAATAAATCTGTACATATGAGTAGAAAGTTGATATGCATCAATGCATCAACCACACCAACAATACACCCAACTGTTAAAAAGATACTCATTTATTATAAATATATTCCGATATAGGAATTGCATATCATATTATGATAATATTTTACAGTCAAAGAGATTTGGTGTAGAAAGGAAAGGACACTGAAACTTTGTGTGTAGAGTGTAGAATGTAGAGCGCAGAGTGTATAGTTATCTTGAAAAGTAGACTTTACTATGGATTCCGTAATAGTAAAAAGTCAATAACCAAAGTGAACACAGGATAGAAAATAGAGGATAGAGAATAGGGAATAGAGAAAAAAGCTTGTGCATTGTGAATAGTGGATGGTGAATGGCAAAGGGGGCATGAAAAAATGAACAATGATCCAATGTGGAATCCTATTGGAATGATGGGTGATGGGCTTTTGAATTTGACTTTGCCTCTGACTTTTTTCGCTTTTAGAAATGGGACTGGAACAAATCCGTTATGTGGTGGAGAGTGTAAAGGAAGGGAGAGAGTTGATAGCTTATACATTGTACACAGTACCAAGTACCACGTACAGGAGCAGTAAGTTAGTGCAAGGGTACTTGCTCTTGTACAGTGTACAGTATACAATATACATAGAAAAATCTCATCTGATATCAAGTACACATCAGTTTGAGTCTATTTAACAGGGACTGAATTGTGAATTGTGGATGGTAGATGGTGAATCGTGAGGCTGCCTTCATTGTACATTGTACATAGGATATCTGTACCATATTATCTATACACGTGTTTTGCATGTACTGATATATCGTATCGTACGAAGGGAGCTTTCCACGAGAACCCAATGACATGACAATCATGACTCACTCAATCTCTCTTTCTCTCTTCTTCTGTGGCAAGCAGTTGACTGTCCCTATACCCTATATACGTATACAATGTATAGTGGACTACAGAGCTAAAACTAAAACTAATGCTACTACTCTTACGTCCTACAAACTGTAAACTCTTGACTGTACATTGGAAGAAGAAGAGGGAGTACAGCATGAAGCACACTGCATGCTGTATACAGTATACAGCAGCCGCTGTAAATAAAAATGAACAGTTTGGAGCATATCTTTATATCAGTGCATTTTCAACACATGCACAATGCACGTAGATACATGTGTGTTGAGGGGGTTCGCCTTTGCTTTTTTTCTTATAGATTGCATTCCATTCCTCATGCAGAACCGTGACTGAGGAGGCGATTGGAGTGAATGAATGAGCGAGCGCGTGTGTCATTGTCGTTTTGTCATTTTCATTTTCATTTTTATTTTCATTTTCATTTGCTTACAAACCCTACACCATAAAACCATTTTGTGTCCTCTTGTCTACAGTTTACAGTCTAGAATCTAGAATAGAATCTACAGGATTACGAGTACGAATTTCATTTAAGGCTAAATGGTGTATAAACGAAGGAAAAACTGTAGGGTTAGCATTTTTCTTTTCTTCTTTTATTTTTTACTTTATTATTACAAAGCGTATGTATTGTGAATTGTGTATTGTGTATTGTAAAAAAAATGACTTTATCACTGTCTTTCTTCATTTCCCTATTTTATGTGTAGTCGCTCTTCATTTTGTCTCTCCACAACTGGAAACTCGAAACTCGAGGCTGAATGTCAGTTGCCTCATCTTCCTTATTACTCATTGTAATGGTAATATTCTCTGTAATTTTCATGTTCATGTAGATAATTGAACTATTTGGGTACAAAATACAGCATAACGCGTACATCGTACATGTACTTCCCCCTGTAATTTTCCACACCGCAACCATTCTCTTAATATTTTACATATGTACAATGTACAATGCACATAGAGATGACTAGAGATGCATATACGTTATACATGTGTATTCTTTTTCTGACTTGATTATTTATTCTCTACACGACTGCACTGTGATCATGCTGAAGACCTGTTAGGAGTAACGATAGTCACATGATTAAATATGATGAGCATATTTTGTCGGCGGTCGGCATTAGTCATTTGAGACTAGAAAATTATGAGAAGGAAAATGATTCTGTCTTTTAGAAATTTGGTATTCTTTTACCATTCCCCGAGTTAGAATTATTAATACTTAATGGTTAATATTCTTTGCATTTTTAATTACTTTTCATCTATACATCTAACGTCTGTAATTACAAAGAAACAAGAGACACTCTGCCTATTCAAGACTATTCCTATTTTCATGTACTTAATTTGCAAGGCAAAGTATCTGGTTTTGGTTGGTTGAGTTGAATTGCAATTAACAATTTATAACTTTACTTAGTTTTCCCCACCTGATTTGCATGACAAACAGTAAACAAGAACAGAGAACAGTTGACGGTTTAGAATAGAAGAACAAAACAGGGCAGGGAGTGGAGAGCCTTTTAATTTTTCAAGACTTTAGTATTAAGTATTTGGTATTTAGCCTAAGCTCAAGTGCAGAAGACAGAAGACTCAATGCCATTGTGTATTGTATCACATCACTAGTTGACTCTTTGAAGATCTATTGATGTAGTTTCTATGGTAGCTTTTAAGTTTTAGATTTAGACTTAAATTTGGATTTGGATTCAGGTTTAGGGTGCGGAATGTCATCATCATTCGTCGTCATTATTTTATTCAAATTCACATGATGATTCAGTCCCAGTGGCGGCTCTTTTCTCACTTTTCACTGTCCCCTCTCCCCTTGTGCAAGGTTACTCCAAGCTCCTAGTCTCTTGGTTTTTACTTTGATTCTTCACTCTGACTTACATCTGACTCCCTATAAATTCCAAAATCGGACTTGAAATGACAAAAGGAGGGTAAGGGTGGCAAGAACAGACTTGGAGACAGACACAAATCGAGAGAAAAAGAGAGAGAGTACAGTCATCAGCAGAATTTGAATCCTCATACAGTTCCAAATCTGAATCTAAATTAGAATCAAAAGTCAGGAGAAAGAAGGAACAATGTCAGGACCATATGTCTGCGTTTGTGTCTGTGTCGATGTTGGTGTTGGTGTCTGCCCGTCCTTTCCTTTTGGCTACACCATAATTTAGGATAAAAACATGCATAATTTCTACTCTGTTCCCCAGTAAACGAGTAAACGAGTTATCGGGTATGAGTGCACTTTCCTATATGTATTCACTATTCACTATTCACTGCTGAATGACATCAATATAGGCATCCAAACCGACATATTGCTCAAGTCATCCCATTTCCTATTTAAATTTAAAAGTTTAAATGGCAAACAGCTTGAAACAGAACAGAAAAACCCATGCCATACATTTCATTTTGTACAAAACAAAATTAAGACCGGATTATCCTACTATCATTGTCATCAATGGGATGAAATGAGATGAAATGAAATGACAGACGATGACAAGGACAACAAAAACGAAAACGACAAAAGTGGTCAACGTGCAGCCGTCTGTATGTGTTTGTACATAAAATATAAATTCTCCTCCTACTGCTAGGAAGCTAGGAAATGGAAATGGATAGGATTACGAGAATCACGAATCAAGAATCAAGAATTGAACAGACAAAGCGGGCGAAACAATGCACCTAGGATACGATAAAAGTGCACGGGTAATAAACGCATCACCATTGTGTTTTTAATGGACAGATATTAGTAAAGCACTCTCCAGTTTCAGCCAACACCCTTAGCACTCAATGCTCAATGCTCAATACTAAACACTGTTGACTGTTGATCGTTGGTTGCCAGTTCCTCGCAACTTTTGTATTGTGCATGGTGCATATGCTAGTTCGAGGTTTGAGGTATCCGTCTATAAAAACCGAGACCGTGGAATGCATTCATTCCTATATGGAAGTGCATAGGGGAATTAATTGAGCAAACTGATCAAACCAGCACCAAAAAGGATTAGTGACGAGCAGTAGAAAAGCAAGACTAATAGCAAACTCAAAATATTCGTAGATGAGCAGAGTATTTCATATCGTCTAAAATCTACAGAGTCAACTGGACGGATCTGATTGGCTGAGGACTCATCAACTAAGCAGTCTCCATTTCGAGAATTTTGAACAATAATAACCACATGCAATATGCAGTATGCATTTCAGATGTATGTAGTAATAAATATCCCATGTCGAGCACGGAAAATGTAAGTCTAAATTCGGTGGGTTCGGTGCAAGTGGATAAATAGATGGATGAACATGAGATCTGAGTTAAAATACCATAGGCGGAGATGGCAACTTTCAATTTAATTTTGAATCTAATTCAACTCCAAATTCATATCCATATTCAAATTCAAATTTAGATTCAAAATCAAATATCCGAGAATTCTAGAATTGTAGAATCTGCATAAGGGTAAATATTTATGCACGAAGGCAAATGCATTATATTAAACGTATTGAACACTGAAAATTGAACAGAGTGTACAATGTACAATATACAATGTGCATATTTGGAGCGTGAGTCAAACCGCAAATTTTGCCTGTGCATCCAAATCCAAACTCCGACCAACCTCGGATCTATAATCTAGAATCTAGAACCTAGAATCCCTCTTCCTTTTCCGTCTCACGTTTCACTTTCACAAGATGAGCTTGATTCATTCGTGGTCACTGCCACCACCACTGCCTAAAGGCACACTCGTACACACACTCACAATCACTCTCACGCTTACAGTCTCAGTCACAAACACAAACACAATCAAAACAGCATCACGGGCGTAAAAACAGAAAACAGTCAACTGCTTTCTCGGATCCTACGACATCTTTGACCTTTGGCGTTCGATGCTTCTATATTTTGTATTTTATGCATTGCATGTGTATCGTATACAGTTTTGTACTTTGAACAAGCTTGGTCCACCTCCGTTGAGGCTCAGCGAGATCGTCTCTGTCTTTTTTGTACATACCGGTGCGTTATGCTGTGTTGTTATGCTGTCTGACATCTATGTGTCTTGTAAGTTGTAAGTAGATACAACATACAGTGTGGAAGATGCAGCGGGTAATAGCTACTTTATATGTGCGATGCAGGTTCATAACCGCAGAATAAGAGGAGTAGTAACCGTTTCCATAATGATAATAGTAATCGTCATAGTAATGGTAACCATAATAGTCAATGAGAAGAGTTGTTGCATCCTCTAAATTGTATACTAAAGGAAACACTGGCCGTTATGTACATGCATTCATACGTCTACAACCACCAGCACCAGCACAAGAACCAGAACCAGAACGAGCATCAGCACCAACAACAAAAACTACTCAGTATCACACAATCTCATTGTATGGTACTTTCACTCTCTTTCAACGTTCACACAAGTACAATGTACAATGTAGAAGTCAGTTTCGCCTCATAATACTCGTACACTGTTAGAATGTTACAAAGTGTGACTACTGTTTCCTCCTACTCGTGATCGTATTTTTCCTTGCCCTTCCGTTCCAGCTAAATGGATAAAATTTATTCGCCATTCGCCATTCTCAAATACACTTTTGCTTCCACTTACTACCCGCTGATGCAATTCCGTGCATTCCATGTTTGTCTTCCTTTTACGCTCCTTTCCCTGCTATGTGCAAAGTACACAGAGGCAAAGAGAATCTGAATGTACATGAGAGGGCTCTTGGTACTTGATTCTTGATTCTTGATTGTCATGTCATGTTTTGGTTCGACTATGTTTTGGAAAAGACAGACTCTTGAGCTCATTTCAATGAATCTGTCTGACCTGAAGCATCAACCAGGACCAAAAGTAAAACCACAGGCTAGACTCTAGATTCTAGATTCTTGATTCTAAACTCTAGACTAAAGCCAATAACAATTAACACTGCACGATAAGACTGGTCATTGGAGTTGAAATGTCCCTATTATATTATGCTATATGCATTGAGGATTATGCATCATGAAACTTGAACACACACACACATTCATCAAACGCTTATAGTCTATAGCCTAAAGACAATACAAATACGAGACAACGCCTGCCTATAACATATAGACTGTAGGCCAACGTGTGACATTATAAAATATACAGACGGATGATATGAATCTTCTGTGAATCTCCTTGTAACGAAGGAAAGTGGAATGAATATAAAGTACTATTTACTATCTGTATGCAAGTCTGCACGATACAGAGGAAGGTATAATTAATTGTCCTGCAGCAAAGGTGCAATATTTCCATCAGAATCGAAAGGAAACGCTGTCATTCTCACTTCTACTGGCATGTTATGTAAGCCGTTATAATATACTGACGTGTTTTATAATGCTCATCTATAGTCTATAGTCTATGGTCTGTATGCATATCCTTCCAATGCTTTTGTAACTCGTGGGATGCTAATTTTCCTCGTTAATCCGAATCCGAATCCGAAACCGAATTTGACTCTGACACACCTTCTCTTGGGTTGGAGTAACTCATGATTTATCTTAATAGGTGCGACTTCCATCTTCCGATATCGGTATACTTAATTATGATTTTTATGGGAACATAACAAGCTTGTAAGCTTTAAACTTTGATCCAATCCAATCCAATCCAATAGAAAGGTGGATTTTATACAGGGTAAATGCTATCCAATCTGTGCTGTTTTGTGTAAAACTGAGTAAACTTGCAGTATTGATTGATCTATACTTGAGAAACACACGAGTAAATGAGAATCCCAAGGTGGTATAAATGTAAGAAGTAGATTTGAATTTGGATTTGGATTCACATTGAGATTCAAAACCAGTGATATTTCTTGACTCTTGACTGCATCTGTGAGGAAGCTAAAGTGAAAAGGTACGAGTCAGATACTCTAAATTCATTTAATTGCCATTACGTATTGTGTGTATGTACCAATGGTTGCGATGCTTTCACAAGGAAGCGAGGAGAGAGCAATAAACTACAAGTACAAATCTCGGGTTGTTTACCTTCTCTTGCTTCACAGCACTGGCAGATCAGATGTCCTTGGTTGGCTAATGTGTAATTGTAGGATGTAGATTGCAGACTGTCAACCGTAGTACGTATTTATCTAGTATTTACTATTTACTATTTACTATTTACCCTGACAAAATGTAATTAGGAAGCGAATACTTGGAATCAGCACTGAGGATTGGGATTTTGATGTACCCCCTATGTTATACATTACACATTTACAGTTTACACTTTGTGTGCTAGAGCGTAGAGTAAGAACAGAAGAGATCTGTTTTCATTCTTTTCCTTGTTTTCAGTTTTCATGTCACTTTCACAATACAATACAATGCAGATTATGCACTATGCTTTGCAAATAAGCTGTTGGTTTCTAGTTTCTAATTTCTAGTTTCTATTACAATTTTACAGGAAATAAAGTAGTGGTAAATTCTGAATATTGTTTATTGTTTACTTGTTTACACTTTATTAGAATACAAAATCTACCATAGCTACGCAATAGAGTAGTCAACATTCATACGCTTCAAAGTTTCAAAAGAAAAGAGGAATTGTAATATATGTAATTCTAATCCATAATCCATCCAAATTATCCAATACACAGTATCGAGTATCGAGTATCGAGTATCCAGTTTAATCCATCAACGTACGCAGTAAACGGATTTTCTTTCTGATGATCATCCCGAGGTCAGGGTGTCAGAGCGTAAAGGAATAGTACGATCACTCATTCAATGATTGCTGCAAAAATATATGTATTATACATGCTTAAATCCACTATCTATTTTATTCTTATTCGTATTCGTATTTGTATTTTGCTCCATTTTCCCATTCATTATTCTTCATTCAAGTGAGAAAAAAGGACAAAATCCGAGATGCTCATATGCTTACCTCCTTATGACACAAAGTGTGAAGGAGATGAGTACTTGAATACGTGAATATTGAATATGAACCTGAAAACAGAGGGAAAAATGTCCTAGCTTTTCTCGATATCGATAGCTCATTTAATCATGAGGTTCCTTGCTGTTGAAGGTTGAGTCGTTGAAGGCAGATGCGAATTAAGTCGGCTGTTTATCCCAATTCTATCTCCTATCTTCTTCACAAAACCCCAAACTCCAAACTCCAATCCCAAAACCCTTTGATGAACTAATGACTTTATTTACATGTGCATTGTGCATCTACGAGTAAATGTATTAGTAGGATTATCAATTGTACTCGAGTTAACTGGAAGCTCAAAGTAGTCATTCAAATTTATATGCACGTTCAATCTTAATATTTATCGTACTAAATCATATTTATGCACTGTTTTACTTACTGTGTGAAATACGGAGTATGTCGTATGTATTACCAGTATTACAGTTCAACCTTCAACTAGTTGTAAGTATAGGAATTAAATAATATTGATACCCATCTATATGTCTATGGGATATGTGCATGAACGAATGGATGAGTGAAAAACTTTTGTAGTATTAAATAGTCAAAGTCAAAAGCGTTAATTCCACAATCCACTACCCACTATTTCATCCATCCCATTCATGTGATTACAACGCCGTTCTCTTTCCTTTTACACTTGAAAACTCCAAAAACTGGAAACTTGAAAGAGGACATGTGCAATTCTCGTCTCTCATTTTCTATTTGTTGTTTGCTCGGATGCAGTTCTCATTTGTGCAGGTGATATATATAGATGTACATACATATGTACATGTATGTACGCTGACGATATATCAGTAAATACATTTCATTGTTCTAAATCCAAAAGTGTACTTGAAAATAATAGAATCCCCCATGTAACAAAGAGAGACGATGCTCGATGCTCAATGCTCGATGCTCGATGCTCCATATAAAGTGTGTGGCATTTGGAATTTTCTCTCTTCATCTCCCGCTCTTTCTGGCTGTGTCTCTGTCTCAGATTTTCTGAAGCAAATCATGCGGAATGAAAATCCTATCAACTATCAACTTTATACCGTGTCTAGTGTCTAGTGCCTAGTGCCTAGTGTCTAGTGTCTATTCTAGAGTGTATTTGAAATGCATAGCCTTTTCTAATCCCATCTTGTTCAATAGACAAGAGATAGTCTGGGAATCGCTCGCTTTCTCTTTCCAATAGTTTCATTTGTTCTAATAAATCTTGATATTCCTTTGTGACCTAGGCGTCTAGGCGATCGTTTGTCGTTTTTCGTTTGAGCCAGCTACAGACTACAGACTACATACTGTATAGAGTAACTAAACGAGCTTAGATCACCACAACACAACACATTATGAGTACAGCTATATGAACAATGAACAGTCTACAGAATGAACATGGATCAATACGTGGTGAAAGATCACACTATTTTACATGTGAAAGAAATACAAAACACAAAACATATGACACAAATAGTGAACATGATTTTGGATCTCAGGACTCCATTTCAACTTTCCTCTTTCCAAATTCACAGGCTTAAAATCTACACATGGAAAACGGTGTAAGTTGTACGTTGTAAATTAGAAATATCTGCACATGTACAATGTACATATGTAAATGCTCGTTAGTGTTTGATAATCCTTATCCTTATCTTGTATGAAAATATGAAAATATATAGTATTTAGAATTATTTAGTCAACTGTGACTCTGTTTACTATTTATCACATGTGACTTCCAAAAGACAAGAGACAAAATATGGTACATACCAGGTTTGGACACTAAAATAAGCAAAACTAAACCAGACCAGACCAAGAGAAGTCAGTTTTATGCCCAAAGAGATTTTCTGTTGTAAGCCAAATAGAAACATATAGAAATGAGCCATATAAATGAAAAATATGAATTTCCTATATGTAGCAATACCCTTTGTGTGAATGGAAAATATGGAACTATGGAAATATGGAACTACGGAGCTATGAAAATATAATGTAAATGCTAATGTGTCAATCTATTTAGATTAGCCAGTCTGACTCAATGGACATGCAGAGAAATAAAGAGAAGATGAAGCATGGGAAATGAAAAGGTTCCGTTGTGGCAACTGCCATGATTTAATGAAATATTATTCATCACTTGAATGACAATGACAATTGTAAACACATGAGGCTTCACACTGTGTAATCCGCCGCAATCGAGCAATGGAAAATAGAAATAACTTGTCTCACTGTTTGGATTTGGATTCGGATTTTGAATCCTCAAGTACTCGAGTACTCAAATCTCAAATCTCCAGTCATATCCATCTTCATAATTGTCAACATCATCACCGTATGAATACCAAAAACGGTAGATTGCGTGGATTTTTTCTCATGATAAAATTTCATTCGGTATTCGGCATTTGGCATTATTTTCATTATTACACATAAAATGTAGTTCCGTCTGTTTATTTATGTACTTACTCATCCGCAGATATATACAAATAAGAAATATCATGTTTTGAGCCGGGGTTAAAAACACGCACTCATAACAATATTTATTCAAAGGATTTATCCAGACACTAGATTCTAGATTCTAGATTCCAGATAATACCACTCGTGTAGAAAAAAAGCCAAACTAAAGTATCTTGAGTGTAGGAAATATTTGTACCAAATGAGATATGACGCACGCATCCTCATAAATTGTAGTTTGTACGAGTGGCCGAGGATTTTCATATGGTCCATATTATACGAATATGAATTGTTGTACTGCTCAACACTCACTGCTTACATGTCTGTAAACTGTACAGGGTGAGTGATTTAGATTACAGTTCTAAGCCACAACCTAAAATCTAGGATTCAGAATCTAGAATCTGGAATATAAAGTATAGAATCTGGTGTTGCGTATTGGTCAAGGAGCAGGCATAAATTCATTCATTCATTCATTTATTCATTCGTAGAAAGTAGACTACAGAATTATGAGGACTTATGAAAACGGTGTAATATATTGCATTTTGGAGAGTGGGGAATTAACGGTTCAAGTATTTGGACTTTACATGTCCTAAATGAAAGTGTTAGAGATTGGACATTGGAAAGTGTCTGTATTGCACTCTGTACTCTGCAAACATTTTGCCTGGTATATTGGTATATGGTAGGTTGGTAGGTGTGAGGCTAGGAGCTAGCTGTCATCATTTTTGTACGTTGTACAAAAGAAAAGTAGGGGAGAAGGGCAGATATACAGTAATACATTTTAGTCATTGGATTTCTGATTAAACTTCTCAGCGGGGCAGCTTCGGATTCGGCTTCAGTCCGCGCTTTTAGTCCTAGCTCGAGAAAAGAAACAAAACTACAAATGCCGCTGACTTTATTCATTCAGTTTGGGTTCAGTCCGGTCCAGTTGAGTCCTTTTTTCAGCTACATATTAATATGAGCTTTAAGTGGTGTACGCAAACTGCAGATTATCGATTGTAGATTGTTGATTATGTCTTACATGTACACGTTGTATATTGTACATTGTATCTGTGCGCCAAAAGTTTCTGTTTATTCAAAACTACTCAAGTTTATAATATGTGAAACTATCTATGAAAAATATCCATCCAGGGATATACACTTTATTGCATGTTCATATACTTCAGTACAAGGGCTAACTATCCTGAAAATTTCAAGTCTCCAACTTAATTGGAAGTATTTTAAAAAAA
>JAQGBH010002645.1:0-23346 GCA_034698265.1 Sminthurinus aureus
GAGCTGTGGAAGTGGATATCAAGTGAACTTGTCACACGTTTTAAAGTCAACAGAGGTAAGAAAAGAAATACATAATACATAATAGTGTAAAATGCAAATAAATATAAATATTATAAAATGTATACATATATTATAATTTATAATATTCTTTGGTAAAAATATAAAATATTTCATGCGTATTTAAAAGTTTTTGTTTTTGAATGTTCATACAGACGAAGAACAAGTCCTGTGGACTCGCCTAAATGAATAAGACTGCTGAGAAACAGGATTTATTCCGTCTATATTCTATACTAAACAAGAAATATAATCAAATATAATTTCTCTCCCTTCCTCTTCAAAACATACGGAAAGTCAAGAGTCAAGTCAACTGTAAGCAAAACTATCTGCAACTTGGAGTGAACTTGACTGCTTAACCATTATTCGCAATAGATAGTACACAATTTCCCATTAACTATTGTGAATCATACCCATTTTTGCATGGACTTTACGAAACTTGAAAGCCCAATAAATAAATAAAAATACAAATACAAACAAAAAAAACTACTTTGATATCAAATACAAACACACCGTATGGAGAATGGAGTAAAGTCCATAATAAACAGGAGTAGGAATAAAAGGAGGAATAGCCCGTCCAAATTCCAATCGGCTATTATTTGCATCCCAATCAACAATCAAATAATCAATTAACAATTAACAAACCACAGCACATTACATCATATCACATCAGATGACATGACATCCAGGATCTAGAATCTAGAATGTACAACACAAAATCTAGGTTTGGTTCAAAAGACCTTGTGAAAATTCTCAAATTACACTTTTACTCAGCTGTTTGTGCTTGTTTTTGTACTTGGAAATGAATCAGTTTGGAATTTGGAATTTGGAATTTTGCTCTGTTCAAGTATGAACAAAGGGCAATAAAACAAAATGGTTATAGAAAAACAATACAGTGACATTAGACATAAAATGCACGAGCCCGAAAGAACTCAGAACCAAGTATGAAGATGGCAAGGAACTGACTGCACCATGTCATTTTATTTCATTTCATTCCATTCAAATCAATATTTGTAAAGGATAAAAAACAGAAAGTTGACTGGTAAAACATTTGTGTAGAAAGGAGAAACTAGAAAATAGCAAGTAGAAAGAGAAAGTATAAAATGGAAATAGAAAGCAGATGGATTTGCCCTGTTGATTGAAATTACTTTCTCTCCGTTCCACCCAAGTTGATTTGTGGATGGATAAAAAGAGGCTGTGAACATTGAACACTGAACAAGTTGCATCATGCATCATACATATTTCTGCTGGGTGAAATTTTACTAAAGGCTAAAGTTGCTCAAATAATGCATAATGCATAAAGTGGATAGACTCAAGAAATATGATGGTTCAAATTCAACATTGGGCATTGAAATGCCAGTTTCCAGTTTCCAGTTGCCAGATGCCAGAATATTTCAGACTATTCCAGACTTTTTGAAAGAGCAATACTTTTCCACTTTAAACACAAAGTTTCCTACTTGAGCCCCCATTTCAGTTCCGTTCAGTTCAGCTCCGTTTACGTTTACGTTTTCTGGTCCAGTTTCACAATCGTAGTCGTTGCAGAGTTTTTGCAGAGCCGTCAACTTTTCCTCAATTTCCGCTACTCATTTTATTTTCCCTTCTTTTTCACTGGCTATTTTCTAGATTCTAGATTCTAGATTCTACCTAAAATTTTGTACCTACAACTGAAATTCACAATTCGGTATTCAAAATTGGATATCCTAGTGCGCAATTCCGTTGGTCTATTTCTAGTTTATTCTAGTAAACTTTGCTCACTCTGACTCTATACTGTTGATTGTATACTGTGTGCGTGTCCTGTTCAACTTGGCTCTTTGTTTTGAGTTTTGAGCTGGTAATGTCATTTCCAAGAAATTTGAATGATGATCGTCATCATTTTACATTTTACATTTCACATTTTATACCTTCTTTATTGTTTTTCACCCATGTACTAAGTATGTGTGTACTTCTCCCGCGTTTCCGCTGCTTGTGCTTTGGTAAAATGAGACTCGTCAAATTGAATTCTGCTCCCCGTTTGATCTCCCAAACACCAAACACAACTTTTATTACAATAAATACTTTTAGGTGCAAGTGGAAAGTGGGACTGCGTCTTCTGTATGTTCGTACAGAAATTAGAAATTAGAATATCATCCACTTGAACCTTTACACAACTGAACAAAATTCAACTCAAAATGACGGCAACAAAACAATTTTCATCCTCTTTCTTGTAGAATTATTTTAGTTTGAATTTTGAATGTTAAACCAATGCAATTGCTCTAGATTCTGGGTTCTACATTCTAGACTGTAGAAAAGTCAGGAAGCGTATAAAAACATAGAACTTCAAATATACAACTCCATTGTGTCTTTACATTTTGTATTTCATCATTTTCCAGCAATAAATTATGCAGCTTAAACAAGCTTAAAATTCCAATCAAGTTTCTAAATTCTAGATTCTAGATTCTATAGCTTGTCGATTATTGATTTTTTCAAGTCATGAGTACGTTGAATGTGTTTCTGTGGTTGATTTTTACATTTTAAGGCTGAAAAAAAAGAAATCCCATACTCCCTTTTGGTTTGGCTCAGGTTTACATTGACAAGCTTTTTACGCTGTTTGTTTGACACGAGGAGTTTTCTGGTCTGGTCTGTTCTGGTTGTAGGAGAAACTGGAAACTGGAGAGGAGTAACAAATGTCAGACTAATTAGCAATAAAGGTCCAATTAGTACAAGTTTTATAGGATTTTATTTACCCACCTCCACAATCCTCAGCCCTCAATCCTCAACACACAACACACATACAAAGCACAAAACATATTATACACAATAAAAATATCAAGCTGAAGCCAACAAAGTCCGAATGCGAATGTGAATACAACCTTTGGGAGTTGGAATGGAGAAAAAGGTGAGATAAAATACCCATAAATTATCCAGGTGCCATATCGCATGTACAATGTACAATGAAGAGCGGTATTATGTAATGTAATGTAATGTGCTGTGTTGTGCTGTATAGTGACGTGGGTGTGTATTTTATGTTCTATAGCGCATTTGTACAACGTACAATTGTACATTGTACATTGTACAGATCTATAGATAACCCGTTTTTTGCATTCATTCATTTATTCATTCATTCTTCCGATCCGTTTTTAGACCTGTTTCTAGTTTCTGTAGGGGGGGGGAACAATCGACAATCAACATTAATAATGGGTTCAACGGTAATAATAAACATAATAAAGCGCCAAACTTTCAACCAGCGAACTGCGTGGGCTAAACTCTGAACTCTGAACAGGATGTAAAATGTCAAATATTGAATGTCGAACGTCTACGAACAAACGTGGATTCCCCATTCCTTGTAAAAATCCCAAATTGACAATAGACAATTGAAAATTTAGAGCGGATTTAAAACAAAATGTGAATAGATTAAGGTACGGACCCTTTAATTAATTTGTGTAAGTAGATTGTAGATTGCAGATGTGTACGTATGCTTTTAAAAATTGATTCATTTATGCTTACGCACAACGACCAAATAGATAATACCAAATAAACGAAAACGACATTTGGAATTTGGAATTTTAGCGCCCTGTAAAAACTAAAAAGATGCATGTAAAAACGCCAAATCAAAATATACCAAACACTCTCGAAAAATTTTCCAAATCACGTGACATGAAATGACAAATATTTGCAGAATAAATTGTATTTTGATTGTTAATTTTGTCCATACAAAATTAAATATAAAATTATATGTATCTCGACCGTCCAAAATCTATAATTAGAATACATAATACAGTTATATATTCACGTTACCGAGAACAAAATGGATAATAGAATATACACAATTTTTGGATGTGAGTTCCAAGTTCCGAGTTCCAAGGGAAAGTATAAAGTAAAAAAGAGAGAAAAGGCTGAGTTTGTAGTTTGTAGCTGGAGTGAAAAAGGGAAAAGTGTGCTGCTAAAGAAATTCTACATTAAGTACACATTATGTGTACGTCCTATATACGTATACGTGTGAGCTGAATATTTCTGTGTCTGTGCATTGTGCATGAGGATGAAAGAGGAAAAAGTGCCTCGTAGTATTTTTCTGTCTATGCTTTGCCTTTTTTGAGGTCGAGGTTAGATTACGTGCTTAGTCATCGTTAGTTAGTTGTGAGATGTGAGCTGTGAGCGGTTAGCCGTTAGTTTGCTAGGCTGCTAGGCTGCTAGTTGTATTAGCGCTATTGCATTAGATTAATTTTGACTTGTGACTTGTGAGGTCTGAGCTGAGACTCGAGACTCTCATCTTTTCTCTTATCGTCCGTTCCTCTGTCTATTTCTTATGTCTGTTGTCTCTTGTATTGTGGCTTGTGCACACATTACACACTCTGTTTTTTCTGTAAGAGTTGCAACTTGACTTGTCCTTGTTGTTCTGTGCTCTGTGTTTGTGGGGAATGGGGCTGTGTGTGTCCCTTGTGTCTACTATCCACAATCCACAATCCACTTCACGCAGAGAGCCGAGAAGAAAAGCGTAGAGTCAACTCGACTTGTAGACTTGACTTTGGATGGAAGATGTCAAGGAAGCGTAAATGAGTAAATGAGTTTAGCTTGTGCAAACACGCAACTTGATGAGCTCTCCCGATTTCCCTTCTCCATTCTCCATACTTTGTACAAAAAATACAGGATAAACCATAAACCATAAAACGACTCTTTACTCTTTATTACTCGCTACACATTAGACATTCGTCAAACTAAAAACTATCTAAAATCCACAATCCACAATCCATCCACATTCTACATTCTACATTCTAAACGTACGTATCGACTTGTGAATTTTATGTAAACAGGATAAAATTGCTGGTATTTTCTTCCCCCGAACGAAACGGTGAAGGTGACGATGACGATGACCAACTTTTTCCTCTTTCCACAACCAAAAGCCAAAAGGCTTTTAACATATTGGAAAATTACGCTTAACTTTTAACGGTTTGTTCTCCACACGCATGAAAAGATTGCTATTCTCACTATTTTTATTAGGGAGAAAACGAGAAGGAGAAGGAGAAGGACAACACCAACGACAATCGTCAATGAAAGCGACAATGACTGTGCGATGGAAATAGAAATAATAATGATGATGATGATAAGCGATGGAAAAAGTTGAATGTTTCTGTTTTTCTTTTCCAAATAAAGTTTATCGATCGCTATTTGTCACGTCACAGAGTGTTCAGTCTCTTCTCTCTCTGTGATGAGTTTATAGCTCCAAACTCCAAACGGTTCTCGGTACGCTCCACATTGTATATTGAAGTGTATTTTGGATTTTGGAACTGATTGTGATTGACGATTTCGGGAGGGCTAATTGCTTTTACGCTCACCCAAAATGAAATAAAAGGAAATTTGCTATGTCAATGGAGGACGGAAAATGGAGACTCGAAACTCGAGAAAATGTCATGTGCTTTGTACTTTTTCTAGTCCACCGTTAATTTATCAAGGTTGAAAATTGACTTGGCTTTGGCTTTCAAAACATCGTACATAGTAAATGGCACTGGAAATTGGAACAAATGGATACGAACATGTTCAATGTTGAACTTTCCTTGTCTTTGGTTTCTCGTGAATTTTCCACGTTCCACGTTCCATGTCAGAACTCAGATATGTAATGGAAAATTGAAATAAAGTGCAGTAAAAAGCCTGAAGGAGAAAAAACAAAAAATAGAACTAGAAAAATTTAACGACTTTTTTTATCTGTCACTCATAACAAAAAAAGCAATCAAGCCTCAAACTCAAACTCAAAACTCAAAACTCAACTTGAAGATTAAATGAGAATTGTCCTTGAGAATTTTTTATAATCCATAATCCATAATTCTGCAAGTTTAACTGGAAATAGTCAAAGTCAAAATCAAAATCAAATTAAAGGATTTTCCCACAGTTGCTGATTTTTGGATATTTGAGTTTTTGAATTTTACACTGAAATCCCAGTCCAGTTTTTTGGATTATCTCGTCCCGTGTCTAATTTCTGTCATTATCTGTATTTAATAGTGAATACTAAATAGTGAACAGTCATTGTTTGGAAATTAATTAAATTTACGTGATTTCCGTATCAAGTACCAAAATTAAAATGGAAAACTGCTTACACTCAATTTCATTTTTAGAATTAAAATCCGCTTTTCAACTCAAAGGAATAAAAATGAAATGCTGAGAATTGCGATTAAACCAAAAACCAAAAACCAAGAACCAGAAAAATGTAAAGCTTGAATAAGATTTTTATTAATCCGCATTCAATTTTCATGAAGAAGGGATGAATAAATTTATACGACTTCCGTCTCTTCCATCTTCCATATTTTTGTAAATTGGTCAAGATCCAGATTCAGTACATATGAATTTCATTATTTGAATATTGAATATTGTCAATTTTGAATTTGGAAAAATCCAAAAATGTAAAAATTTGAACACCTGTCTCGAATCTCGAGTCTCTACTTTTTACTTTTTACTTTTTCGTCTGTGGATTTTGATTTTGATTTTGAATGGTGGTGGTTTTAGTCTGGATTGAATTGAATTGGGTGGATCTGATTGGATTGGATGATAAATATATATATCTAGAATCTAGACATAAATGCATACACAATGTACAAGGTACAATGCACGGGGTACATTTACAACTAGAGAGATGTATAACCTACGGACAGAGAAAGGAGAGAAAGAAAGGGAGAGATGGAGAGAGGAAATAAGCCATGACAAAATGACGCTGGAGGTTTTCATCCAAAAGTAAATCTCTCGGGACGGAATTTAATTGGACAATCCATACATGTATTGATGATGGGGAATGGGGAAGAAGAAGAGTGAAGCAGAAGCAGAAGCAGAAGAAGAGTAGACCAAACTGTATCCCTCCAGACTCTCTACTCTAGACTCTATATTCTATATTCTTTATACTTTATACGCATTTGTAGTTATAACGAGGGAAGAAAGTGGAAGTGGAATCACGTAAGCAACACAACATTATTTTATCAAGGTCTCCAAAAATCCAACCCATTTCCACTCTCAACTCAACTCTGCTAAATTCACCATCCTCCATCCTCCATACTCTATGCAGTACTTACATATAAAAGGAAACCCTAGAACTCTACAACTCTACAACTCTAGAACCCAAGAATCCAAGAACCCAAGAAGAATGAGAAAGAGTAGGAGAAAGGACGCGAGGGAATAGAAACTCTTTTCATGGAGCTTTATCTCTTTCACTTTCTCTTTTCCTTTCTCCCAGACCAAACCAAACCAAACCAGACCAGACCTAGTTCAGTACATACAGATCCAGTTTATTATACTTTACTTTTGTGTAGCTGGTAGCTTGTAGCTGGTAGCTGGTGGATAGATCCCTTCAAGAATCAACCAACACACTCAAATAGACTAGGAGTTTATACACACATACACACAATCTTTCTACCTTTCCATACCATATCTTTGTAGTGTGTTGTAAGTTGTAAGCCTCGAGTAAAATACACATAATATTCTATAATTATATTACAACTACAACCAGTTTCCTTTCCTGGATTCTGGATTCGATATTCTAGTTTCTAGATTCGAGATTCTGTATTGTCAGCATTCCGCAACTAAAAACTACGTGTACCTTCCATTTCTGAGAAGAGAAGAGGAAAAGAAATGGACTGTACAATTTACAATGTGCATTGTAGAATGTAGAATGTAGAATGTAGAAGGCAGTATTATTATTTATTGCAAAAAATGTTCACATGTTTATACAGTATACTGTATACAGTGAATGTATTGCGTAAAGAATATAGTGAGAGCGGATAAAGTATAAAGCATAAACATAGAGCTTTCACATGTTCTCCTATATTTTACTGTGTATTCCTTGTGAAGGTTGTATTGTGGATTGTGGATTGTGAATTGTATGTTATGTGTGTTGTGTTGTGTTGTGTTGTGTGGTGTGTGATGGCCTAGAACGAGATGAAAAAGAGGAATGAAAGACCTCAAATAAAAGAGTTGACACTAATGCAATAATTCTGGGACGGGGGAATGGAAGTACCTATTTTATTATTACGGCCTGTTCAAATTGGGCAAAAAAGGAAAGGGAACAGAGAGCCAGGGAGAAAGGGAGAAAGTGGGATAAACTCTAGAATGTGGAATACATGTGCATTGTGCATGGTCTATTTTTTATATTCTGTGTGCATATGTATAATGTATATGGTATTCCTAGATTCTAGATTGTATCTCGTATCTTCTGCAACAGGTTCATCATTTCCGAGTTTGGAGTTTGGATTTTGGTGGATGGAGGAAAATGGTGGGAATGGGAAAATATACACAACTCGTGTACTTTCACTTCATTTTGCACTTTACCGCAGTGACCTACAGACTACAGACTACAGACTTGTATTTTATTATACTTGTTGTACACTGTGCATTGTACATTGTGTCATAAAGGGATGAGGAAGGGCAACAAATACACTCCAGAGTCCAGAGTATATTTTACATCCAAGTGTGTAGACTTTTGACTGTAGACTCTGGATAAATTATATCTTCTTCCCTACATTTTTATAAGGTGAGTTGTGAGTATAGAATATAGAATATAGAATAGAGAAGCACTCAGTATTTCTGTACATCTTGACATGATATCTTTCCATACTTATATAAATATAAAACAGAGATTTCTATAGTGTACTCGGAAACATATAAACATATAAATGTGAGTTGCTGTACCTGTAACTGAGCCTCTTCAATTTTTGGTCCTACATTGTACACTGTACTTTAGATTTTAGATGCTGTGGAGAGCGAATATTAAAAAACTCGCTCCAATCTCTCCCTCTCTCTCTCTCGTTTAAGTCAGACGGATCTACAACCTACAATCTACAGACTACAGATCTGACCAACTTTTAAACCTCTGTAGAATAGAGCATATAAAATTTTCCCATCTTTTCCATCTATCATTTACCAGTTACAACTGTTCCTTGTTTCTTGTACATGCAGCCATGGCTCTTTGGACAAGTTTATATTTTACATGTGGATTGTGAATAGGATGAATGTATGAGGCACTACAGCTAGAACCAGAAACTAGAAACTAGAAACTAGAGTACTTTTGTACACACTCGGAGGGGAAAGGAGCAGAAGAAAAGATGGAGAAAGTATTTGAAGAGAGAGTCTGAAATGGTAGGTACAAAATAGAAGAGATGTAGGATGGGATTGAGGATGGAGGATTCAACAACATGGCTGTCACGTCCTCCATGATATTTTTCCTCTAGAATCTAGAATCTAGAACCGAGAATGTGTATGGTATATGGTATGTGGCATAATGTTGCATTCAGTACAGAAAATACTACTTAAAAATGCCTTGTCCGTATATTCTGTACATTGTGCATTGTGTATTGTATATTGTACATGCTATATTACACACATCAATTTTCACATGAAGGAAACAGCTATTTCCACGTAATTTAAACGTATTAAATGTTACTTTACATTGTGTATTGTACACTGTACACTGTACACTGTAGACTCTAGAGTGTAGAAAGTACGTTGTTGTGGGATGAATGTGCTTTTATCTGCGTGTAGAATCTAGAATCTAGCATCCGCACCCAGAACCAAAACCATAACAAAATGTACATGTTGAGCTAGAGTGTAGCCGTAGGAAATAAAGGGACGGACATGAAAGGTCTACGTAGTTGTACTATGTGTGTGTCGAGTGTAGTGTATAGAGTGTGGTGTGTAGAATGTAGAGAGTAGAGGATGTGACAGTCACAAGTGAAGCGAAGGAGAAGGGAAAATGGGGAAAGCAGCAACAGGTCTGTACTCTTGTACTCTTCCCTCTGCCTTCGTCTTATCCTTTAGAATTCCACGATAGACCAAAGTGAAAGTAAAAGCAGACTGAAGCTGGATCTGGAACTTGGAGATGTTGTTGGATCTCCTATCTTCTACATCATACTGTGTTCAGTGTTCAGTGTTCAGTGCTCATGCAATATTGCTAATAGCGTGATGCATCCACAATTCACATCCACATCCAAACTGGGAATATCCAAGAATGAGGGAGAAAAAAAAGGAGATCGACACGAATTTCTTTCCTTCCTTCCTTTTCCGTCTCATACTTTCCTTTGATATTTCTATTCCTGGATCCGTATTCGTATTCCTATACTTTGTGTATGTGAAAAGCACATTCAACATTGTACATTCTACATTGTACACACACAGTTGGTATATATCCTGTGTTACAGCACCTGCCTATACAAATACTATTTTCTATTCGACCCTAAGTTTTGGATATTGGAGCAATATAAAGCATCAAGCATCAAGGCGTTTCCCTATTTTCCCATACCTTTTCTGTATTCTATATTCTATACAACTATCAAACCATGTGGAATGTAGGTACAAGACACAGAAATAAATATCCGGCCATTTTTCTCCCGAAACTTGATCGCGAATACCAAACCAAACAAGAAAAACAAAAGCATGAACAATGAACATGGACATGAAAGGAGAGGAAAGAAACAAGGGATATAAAGTTGGGGCAAATCTAATACGTCTAATACACCCACAGTAGCTTACAACTTACAGCCTACAGTCAGTGCACATTCCTATAAAAATACAAACTACAAACTACAAACTACAAACTGTAAACTAGAGACGGACTTGGGCAATTGTATTTCTATTTCTATTTTCTATCCGCTAGTTTTACCACATCAAACTTTCTCTTTTGTTTCAGCATGACCGGAAATGAATCAAAAATGAAAGAAAAACTTCTTGCCTCCTTCTTTATTATTTTGGGCTCCATTCGTCCAAAAAATAACCAACTGGTTTTGATCAACCTTGAGCAAACTTGCTCACTTTTAATACTATTTTTCCTTCCAATCCATCTTCTCTGCCGTTTGCCGTCTGCTGTTTTCTCCGTCTTCTACACTACTACTAGGGAAACCCCGGATTAGACAATTTACTTAAATGGTCTTATTATTATTTAACTCTAGGCTCTAGACTCTAGACTCTAGTGAACAATAGTTGCAAAAGAGTGGACAAGCACCCGAGTCTAAAATTTATGGATATTTTGTACGACAAGGTCACTCACTGGCACTGGAACTGACACTTGCTGGTGCTGGTGCTGGTTGTAGTGCTGTTGCGGTGGTGAAATAATAAAAATCAAAATAATGATAATGAGGACAGAAAATGGGGGAAATAGGCAATTTTGAAATTTTGCCTTATTTATTTGGACAATGGTTGGCTCATTGTACACTGTACACTGTACACTGTGTTCTTATAACTTATAGTGAAATCTGGCATACTATTTTTTGTACAACATGTACCTATGTTTCGTGTTTTGTGTTACACTATGTTGTGTGCATAGTGCAAGTGGGGACGAGTGGTTAATATAAAAAGAATTGTGACTCGTTTTGAGGAGTTGGGATAATTTTAACGCTGGCTTTTGCTCCTGGCTCTTGGTCAAAGTAGTATTACTAAAGTCGTTAATATTATCTGTTGTGTCCAGTGCCATTGCTAGCGCGGGCGTCTAGCGTCTCCTGTCTAGATTCTAGTGCCTACTATCTGGTTTGCTGTGTAGTGTCCAGATAGAATGTGGAGAATGAGAAATAAATAAGTAAATAAATAGAATTATTATGATCGTATATTATTATACCACAACCATGCCATGGAATGAAAATACAACGTAAAGTAGTGATAGAATTGAGTGTTGAGTGTTGAGTTTGTATTGTGGGGTGTTGAGTGTGGAGGTTTCTTCATGGGCCATGGTCATTTCCTCTAATGATTTATCATCGCCTAATGACTCTTTTGACTGTGTAAACTGAAAACTGAAACTGAAACAAAAACTCAAGCTGAAACTGGACGCTGTACACTGAACACAACAAACTACAAAATACAATCTGCACACTCAACGCTCAACACTCAACACTGAACAATGAGGAGAAGATGGGAATAGCATTCTATGCTCCGTACTCCATACTCTATACTCTATACTCTATAGTCAAGTAATCATAATACTCCTCCTGACACTCGTTTTCTACCCGTCGTTAAGCACTTGCTAAGAGAACCAAGAACCATGTATGTATCTAAAACCTACACACTACACACTGAACACAGAAGTAGAACTAGAACTAGAACAAGAACCTGATCCAAGTACAATTACGATTATGTACACGTTGTCTATATGTCTATATCTATAGCACTTGCACTGGCACTGGAACTAGTACGTGTGCAATGTGCAACTGGCAACAGTTGTCGTCAACCAACCACCAACTCAACTCTCTCTCTTTTCCCTTCTTCTTCATTTCTCTGTCCATTCTCCATGATATTACAAATAGACTATTGTATGTCGAGTTAATTTAATTGAGTGTTATTGCCACTTCTCTCTTTTCCATTTCCCATTCCCATTCCCATTCCCCCATCGCACATCGCACATCTCACATCAAGCACAAAACACAATGTCTGTGTATTTAGTAGTGTGTATAAAGTATAAAGTTGGCCTGTACACTGTACACTGTACACTTGCGGGATGGAGGCAGGTTGTGCCATTACTGTGATAGTAATAATAATAATAATAATAATAATAGAAGTAGCATGTAGTGACTGAATAAAATGGAGAAATTGAGGATGAAGAGGATGAGGACAAAAGCTATAGACTACTATAAAAGCTATAGAGCTCTAGTATTCCCTTTCATTTCATGAACATTCTGAATATCAATTACACCTGAACCACGAACCATCGTCATCAATATCAACAGCAGCAGCATCAGCATCATCATCATCATCATCCTTTTCATCCATTTCCTTTCAGCCAACTACTTTGTACTTTGTACATATTTATCCCATTAAATAAACTCTACTTTCCCAGCTCCAGCTCCATTTCCATTTCACATTTTATACATGTAATTTTTCTCCAGAATCCAGAATCTAGAATCTAGAATCCAGAATTCCTCCTTCTCATCCCTATCAATAAAATTCTCATGTCTAAACACTAGACTCCACATTCTACATTCTGCATTCTACATTCCACATCCACCGTACAAAATCCAAACCAAAACCAAATTCTCCAAACTCCAAACTCCGCACAGACAATTATTATTACAGAAAATTGTAGATTGCTTTGAGATTTGAAACCGGTGGACTATCGATTATTGTCAATTGTCAGGTTCACGATTCGAGGTAATACATGAATCATTATCAGCATCAAGATTAAAATCATTCTCATGCAGAGATACAAAAGGATTATATATTATTACATATTGTAATATTATACAATGTATGTGCAATATGCAATTTGCGAATTAAAGAGGGATGAGGAAATACAAATGCATGTGTGGTCCAAGAGTCAAGTTCCATCAGGAACCAGAAATCAGCCACCGGGAGACGGACAAGACAAGACAAGACAAGGAGAGGAAATTCTGTTGATGATTTATATTTTATCTTCTATTCTTCATCTTCATGTTCATGTTCATGTTTATGATTTAGGATTGGAATTGGAATTGGAATTACTATCCTTTGCTTTCATCATCCTCAATCCTCATCCTCTGTTTCCCTTTCATCCTGTTCACTGTTCACGTAGGTAAAATTAGCCCACAAACTACAGACTACACATCCAGTAGATAGTAGATTCCGCTCAGCGTGAGATGGAGAAATTGAAGAGGATCAAGAGAAAATGTCGGATGTTTAATGTTGATCGGAAACTTGAAACGTTTAGCTTTCTGTTTGTTTTGTAATCACTCACAGTTGGAGTTGGAGTTGATGTGAAAGCACTGTAATGAAAATTGTCTTTATCATCCTAAACATCCTTTATCCTTTTCTATTGATAGTCCAGATCAATTTCAATATCATGAGTGATGCGATGGAAAATGGAAAAGTAAAACCACTTTTCAAGTTTAGTTCAGTACAGTACAATTTACAATGTACAATGTACAATGTACAGCTCATGTGCTCAACAGCGGTAGACGCTCTACATTCGACATTCGACATTCTACCTTTTACTTTCTATCAATCCTTTTGCCTTTCCTTGAGGAGAGGAAGGAAGTACAGGCGTTGAATAGAAATAGAAAAGGAAATAATGGGCAAAGTATTCCATTATTACACACACCCAGAAACTAGAACCCAGAATGTAGAATGTAGAATGAAGAGTACAGTGCGAAGCATATTAAAAACTAAACATGTACAATGTACAATGTGCAGTGTGCAGGTAAAGAATAGGAAAGGGCGGAAGTGGAAGAATGAGGATCCAGGATCCAGGATCTCGGATCGTCTCAAGTCACTGAGTAAGAAGAGAAGAGAACGAATTTCATATGAAATGAGATGTTGTCTACTGTACACTGTACACTGTTGGAGTAGCTAGTAAAAAGCTGGTTGGCTCCTGGCTGTTTCATTTTAGAATTTTACTACATGGGCGGCCATATTCCATATTCATTCATCTTGAAGGGAGAAGAAAAGGAAGAGAGAGGTGCGAAAATATAATATAACATAACAAAGCATAACGAATTGCACATGTACATTGTAGATTGTAGATGGAACGTCTACCTTTACCCCTTCAGTCCAAACACCAATACCATCTGACTCTGACTCTGAAATAGCTGGTAGGTGTATATTTTATGTGTATTATACATGCATCTGCGTCATTCATCTTGACTT
This sequence comes from Sminthurinus aureus, assembly GCA_034698265.1. Taxonomy (NCBI): domain Eukaryota; kingdom Metazoa; phylum Arthropoda; class Collembola; order Symphypleona; family Katiannidae; genus Sminthurinus; species Sminthurinus aureus. The sequence goes on from JAQGBH010002645.1 coordinate 14,602, forward strand.
GAAAGCCTTGCATCCAGCATCCAACATCCAACATCCAGCATCCAGTATCCAGAGTAAACTAGACGGAAAGCAACCAACCCAGCCAGAGAAAAGAAAGGAAAGGAAGAGAGAGGTAGACGTTTCCTTCTATTTTATATATAGATATATAGATTCTTTCCCTTCCACTTTCCTTCACATCACAATTCACAATTCACAATGTGTGGATGCGTTCACTCTTTCCCTACTCTCTCGATCCTCTTTTCTCTATTCTCTATTTTCCATTCTTCATTCTTCATGTAGTCAAGTCAGTAGTCAAGTTGGTAGTCGGCAGTTGGAAAGGTACGTTCAAACATTTTCTCATTTTTCCATCAGCTTCTCCTTTTGCTTTCCTTTCCCACCGCTGACTTTCCTTTCTTTCCTTTATTCCCTTCTTTCTACTCTACTCTACTCCACTCCCCTCCAAACTACAGACTACAGACTACCGACTCTCGACTCGAAACTCCAGTCAAATCGACTTGACTTGACTTTCTCCAAAACCAAAACCAAAACTCTTACTCTTACTCGAGCTCCAGCTCCAGCTCTGACTTGAACTTCAACTGCATGTAAACCTGAAACTGAAGAGCGGATGAAAAGGAGCACATTATTGATTTTACTCCAGTTTAAGTGAAATGAGAATAAGTGTTGAATGCTGAACGGAACAGAACCAAACTAGACTAGAGACTAGAGACTAGACGAAAGCGAATTGAACAGAAGAGAAGAGAAGACGGAAAATTGTTAACTGAATATGAAACAACAGCCGTCAAATTCAAAGTCAAGTACAGTGAAATATGGTCGTTTTGTTCACAGTTCAACATTCAACATTCACAACACAATGTACAATTTACATTCTCATACAACTTCTAGACTCTAGAATCTAGAATCTAGAATCTAGAATCCAGATACTCGATACTACAATGCAATGGGCCTAATAAACAAGAAACAAGAAACCAGAAAGTGGAAGCTGAACAGCTGAACACGGGAAACTTGGCTTTTTCCTATGAAAATTCACACACACAAACATTTTCATGTCAGTCATGACTCATGACCCAGAACACCGAAGACAAAACACAAAACTAGCCTGTGTAAAACGTTCAATACTCAATACACAACAGACAACAGACAAGAGATAACAAGGCATGCTGACTCCATTTCCATGCTCCTTCTTATCCGTCTGTCACTCTCCTTGTTCTTGTCCTTGTCTTTGGCGTATGGTTGTAGATTGCATTGTTATTCCTCTTGTTGTTTCCCCTCCCATTTTCACAGTCTGTTTTACTCCTATCTTATCTCCAGTTTACATCTACCGTATAAACGATAAAACCGAAGAGAGAGAGAAGAGAGTTGAGTTCGTGTTCAAACTGGAACTTAGAACCTAGAACCTGGAACCTGGAACATTGATAATGGATGATGGAAAGAGGTAGGCGATCCGTACATTAACATAAAGCACAAGGCAGAAAACAGAAAACAGAGGACGATAGATAATGTAAAACTAAAAGCATGACAGATGGAAACTGTTGAATTAGTGTAAAAATTAAAACGTCTTCATGGAGCCACCAGCGGCCGCTGAGGAGTGAAAGAAATGGAGGAAATAGAAAATCATTCAACTGTACATAGGGCAGATACCAACCAATATTCCAATATTTATCGAGCCTGTCGACTGTCGACTGTCGAGTCTCGCAAGTCTAGAGTCTAGAGCCTCGAGCCTCTCGCTCCTTTTTATTTTTATTCTTTCGGCACAAACTACATTCGATTTGCCGTAGGTTCTAGATTCTAGATTGTAGGTGCATGATAATTCTGTATTTTCCTTGTGTTTTCATACCGATATTTTTTACTACAAATCTCAATGCTCAATGTTCAATGCTGAATTTTGAATTTTGAATTTTGGATTTTGAGGTTTGAGTATTTGACGCCTTTTCCATTTAGACACGTTTTTAGATTTTTAACCCTGTAATTTTCTCTGTATGAAACAAGAAACACGGAACAGGGAACGGGGAACAACCTTCTCTTTATGAATTTATTAAGTGAAGGAGAAGAATACACAAGACAACTGTCAATTATCAATCTACTCTTGACTATTTCTTATGTCTACATTCTACAGTCTACAGTCTACATTCAAAGTTGTAAGGACGGTGAAACAGTGTAATGTCGTACACTCTACACTCTACACTCTTCATACTTTTCTCCTTTCTTCACATTTGTTTGTTTGCACACGGAAAGTTGTTGGAAAATGTGCGTGTTTTTCAAATGAACAGGGTGAATATTACTGAATATCTACATATTCTGTTTGTTTTGTGTAAATTTGATTTGGGCATGGAAACATGGAGCATTCAATCAATACAATAGAATCGAATACCGTACAGTACAGGAAGAGGTTTGGTAGGTTCTGTACAACAGGAGACAGAAGAACAGGAGAAAGCGGAGGGACCTTCAATCAACCTCAAAAGAGGATTGGATTGAGATGGAACATGGAGCATAAAATACAAAACACAAAACATAGAACAGAACAGGACCGTGTCCGTGAGAAATGTCTCGTCATTACAGACTACAGACTACAGACGGCGGACAAGACATCAGACATGGATTTTCTCTGTACAGAGTACATACAAATGCTACCAGTTAATTATGGAAAGGAGAAAAGGCCAAAGCAACACCCGTACAAAATATCAAATACAAAGGAACTACAAACGGAATGAAATGAACCATATTTCAAATTTACCTTCAAGCGGTGATTTTTTTGGGAAAATGTTTCCTGTTTTGTTATATTGTACCTTGTTATTTGTACTGGATTTTCATACAGTCAATAGTCACGGATTCATGTAGCCGTGTTAGTTGGAAGGACAAGGAACTATTTTAAACACACCTTTGTACGCCTTTTTAATATGCTTGTTTTGAAATGGAAATGCACAGAAAAGCCAAGTACAAAGAAAATCATGTTGCTTTTCTTTCTACTTTCTATTCTCTGTTTTCAAATCAAAGCATCTTTTTTCCACCCTAATTAATTTCTTAGATCTTTTATATCATTTAAAATGATATAAATAGAAAAATAATATAAAAAGAAATTAAAAATTGAATAAAAAGAATCAAGAAGCGATTTTATCCACATTTGTCAATTTTGAAATTTTGCGCCAAAACTTTTTCCATCAAAAAATGTCAATTACTGTCGTCTGTTAAATTTCTATGGATGTTTCCGTGAATTGCACCACAACTTATGACATGATACAAAAGAATTAAGGAGAATTGCAAATTTCAAATATTTTGAAACGCATGATATTTATATTATTATTATTATTTGTAGTTTAATCATTTTTCAAATAATGCCAAATCAAAATTACCAAGAAATCGAGAACAAGAAATTATGAAATGAATAGATTTTGCTAACCTTGTGAAAAGTTGTAGAAAGGATTTTTAATGGATTTTCTAGTTTCTAGTCATTAAATTTGATCATCATAATATTATTTGGATATTTGAACACGTGAATTGCACTTCTTTTTTTCCTTTTCCTTTTCGTATCCTTTTCGTATTTTATTATGTTTTCCTTGTACTTCAAGTAAAATGTAGCACTAGAAACTTGAAGAGATGGCACAGATAGACATAGACGTCCACATGGTCGTTCCACTTCCAGTTGCAGTTTGTGAGGAGAAAGTTTGCCAGTGTCACTCTCATAATCATGGTAATTTTAATTCGGATGGTAATTGTAATTGTGATTGTAATGGTAGCCCTAGTCGTAATCGTGGTTGTAGAAATTTTCACTTGGTTTCAAAGTTTGAGACACGAGGGACGAGGAACGAGGTTCATGTGTACCAAATTCTCCATGTATTTTATTATATGTAATAATGTGGATGCGAAAATAGAGTGCGAAAATGTGTGTGTGGTGTGATAAAGTGTGGTGAGTGGTTTGGAGTTTGGAGTTTAGAGTTTAGAATTTGGAATTTGGATTTTGGGATGAAATTGGTGTGAAAGTTTAGGTAGTTGGAGGATGATCATGAGCAAATGGCTGAGAATGGGAATGGTGGTGAAGCCAAATGTTGATGAGATGGAGATGAAAATGGAGCTGGAGAGTGATAATGACTTGTTGTCTCGGTTTCTGTCTCTGACTTGCTTTCGTCCCTTTTACGACGAGTTCTGGAATTCAATGATGATGGATGAGGACAATTATGCTGCTGCTGCTGCTGCTGATGATGATGATTATTATTATTATTATTATTATTACAACTAGTTTTATTTTTTTTGTGGTGATGGGTAAAAGAGGAAAATTCAGAGGGAATCAGATCAACTGGTGATGGAATTTTGTGAATATCTCGACTAGAAAAATAATGGAATGGTTGTGAATTTGGAGAGAATTTTTCATCTTCGTTATCGTTTTCGCTATCCTTTTCATTTTCAGTTCCATGTTCTTCCTTGTGAGACTGAGGCTCAATTGCCATCATTATGACATTCAAGATTCAACAACCAACGCCGTTCTGAGTTGTGAGATCCACATCAACATTCAACATTCAACAACATACAATATATTAAACCCATTTCAATATGGTATAAAAATTTCACAATTCAAAACTCCACTCGCGACAAAATTTACGTTCACTTTCACATTTTATTTCCATTTGTATTTTGTATTTCCCACTGAATTAATTTTGCATTTTTAATCAAAATGAACTAGACACTAGATACTAGACGCACTGATAATTTTTGGTAATGATTGGGATTGGTGAAAGTTGAAAGTTTGAAAATGATTGGAATTTGGGACTAGATGTTACATGTTATTTTTGCGTGTGCAAGTGCGTGTTTGCTACGAATAATAATAATGTATTTGGATTTGTGTGGTGTGGGTGGTGCAACTAGTTGTAGTTTTATTTCTAGTTTCAGTCCTTTTTTTATCCCGACGCATTCCTCCGCGTATTACGATATCTTTTCCTTGACATGTGAAAGCATTTATTTGTATTTGTATTTGTATTTCTGTATGTATTTTGAGCTCGTCTATCTCTGTCTCTGTCCGTGTTTATGCGTCTGTTTTATGTGTCAAGTCACGAACTGGGGGCAGACGCTTCATTAGTAAATTGCATCTTGTCCCTCTCCTTTTTTTCCATGTCCTTTTATTTACAGATTCCCGGTATCACTGATAAATGATAACTGATGATGATGATAATAACAGTAACAATTTTCTGATATGACTTTTCCCACTTTTTTATCCTAGCTCTTCTCTCCTTCACACTGACAGTTGAGAGTTGAGAATAAAATTTATTTGGGTTGCAAGATTGACAATTGACAATTGACGATTGACGACACTGACGCTTTTACGCTTTTAGTTCCTCTTCCATTAAATTAGAAAGGTGGGTTGAAATGGATTGTGAAGATTGAAAATTTTACGAGAACGAGGACTTGACATTAAAATTCCAGTCAGTCCCCAACTTTCACCTCCAAATTCACAGTCATTGCCACATGAAAATCAACGTGAAGGGGGAAAAGCGAAAAAGACACTCACACTTTACACTAAAACGTCCTCTTCCCAGCTTCTGAACCAAGAGGATGTGATCAAGTCAATGAATGACAAATCTTCACCATCTTTTTCTCTATCCGAATATATATCCCAGGTATTTACACTTACAACCTTTTCTCTGTTTTCACTTGTACATTGTACATGCTTTTATTCCCTCTTGCTCGTGCTCTTGGTTTTTGAAGACGTGAATCCTAATCGGAATCGGAATGTGGACGTGAGGAAGAGGAGCAAGGAGTTTTCAAGTCTTCAAGTATTCAAGTTGCTAGTCGATTTCCCAGTTTATCGCCAATTCACGAGTGAAGGAGGACGAGGAAGAAGAGGACTTTTCCCCTCAATGTCCATGTGAGGCCCATCCGTGTAAAATACGCCAAACATAATCATGATACTTGAAAGACACCGAAATACACAACTCTCAACTCAACTCAGCTCTACTCAGCTCGGCACAGACACAACACTCATCACAAAGTAGTGATGCTTCAACATTCAACACGGTACACTTTTACACTCGGTTCAAGATTTCAAGATTTCAAGATTCAGCTCAGCTCAGGAAAAAACCTAAAATAAAATAAAATAAAGTAAGATAAGAGGAGAGAGCGAGACACAGAGAAAGAGATGGAGAAGGACGCACAAATCTTACAAATGTGGTTTTTATTGTGAGGATTTACAGTCAAAGGGAGCAAAAGAAGCAAAGGCTTCTTCTCATTTTCTCCGTAACTGTTTTGAGTTTAGAGCAAGTTGTCTCTGGTGAAAATGAGTGAGATGCGGATCACATCACATCCTATCACATCACATCACATTGAATTGCATCGCATCACACGGGGTGTTAATGTTATTTAGCCGCGAGTAAACCGTGTAAATGCCAAAATGGATGGATGGATCCTTTTTCCCCCTTCTTTTATGTTCCACTTTCTCTCTCTTTTTTTTCATTTACACATCTCTGGATTCTGGATTCTAGATCCTCGATCCTCGATATAACTCGGGTTACAAAAAACACGGATCTGTATTCATTTCTACATCCATTTTCACTCTTTCACTCACTCTCTCGCACTTAATAAAATTGTTCAGAGTTCAGAGGAGAAAACCGGACCAAACCAAACGGAAGAGTTTTTTTGTCCTGTTATCCGCCTACTAATGCATTTTATACCACTTTTTATCCGTTAACTATCAAAAAAATTCCTTTTGTCTCCAGGTACTTTTTATTATTTTTATTCACTATTCACTCACTTTTGCAGAAAAGACTGAATGCACGTTTTGAATTCCGGATGGAATTTTTACCCTGCATAATTATTATTTAAAAATGGGAAAATTGATCAAGTTAACCCTTTAATTTTAATAATTAACCCTTTAATTATAAAAAGTTTTATTTTGTCATCTGATTCTGATTCTGGCGCTGATTTTGGTTCTGGTTTTGATTCATTTTACATGATTGTTTTTTGTTGATGAGTATTGAGAATTGAGTAGTGATGCTTTTATTCAACTCTTATCAATTCAACTCGGAGTTGAACTGATTTGTTTGAGATAAAGTTTTCAAGGTTTATATACACTTGATGCGATTGTTTGTCTTTTGACAGCCAGGAACAAGATCTACGACTCACCAGTTTTGTATCAATTATCAATGGACGAGGAGAGAACAGTTTCTATTATTTCTCAAACACAATCCATTCTCAAATGTCGAATTTGACTTGAACGTTGAACGTTGAACGTTGAATCTGAATCCTCCGTGTTTATTTACTCATTTCACTAGCAACTCACTTTGTATTTGTACTCCTTTTCCTATTTACAATTTACAATTCACTCTTTGCAATTCCCAGTGTACACAAAACTTGTTGTTTCACTTTCTCTTTCTCTTTTCACACGATATAATTTGAATCCAGCTCAAATTGTGTCGATCGTTCTTTGTTCTTTGTCCTTTGTCTTTGTCTTTTGCACTTTCACCCCGAGAGTTTGAGTGTGTTGTTTGAGAATTAGAAATCAGAGGAGAATCACAATAACACCAACGCAGGAAAATCCCAATCCAATTAATGGCTAATTTTCTCCTGCTCCAAGTAAGTTTACTCTACTAATTATTCTTGATTCTTGATTCCTGATTCTTGATTCTTGTATAGAATTATTTTTATCTTTATAATTTTTGCAAAGTTGTTTGGATTTGGATTTTGGAGTTTTGGTTTTTGGAATTTATTTAAAAGTTTATTTGGATTGATAAACCTGATAAATTGATTTTCAGTCTTTTTTGTCTAAAACTCAAAGTCGTAAATTTGATTGATATTTGATATTTGATATTTACAGTATTAATGATACAGGATACTGATTTTTGATTGATATTTTTTAACAAGATATGCACAAAGTCTACGGATTCTTGGATAATAAAAGTTGATTTTGATTTTGATTATGTTCAAGATTCAAGTTTTAATTTAGAATTGGGGTGAAAACACGTTGTAGTATTTATTATTATATTTCCAGGGAGGAAAAACGGACAGGGTTTTTTCCATTTTCTTTATTTGTATAAATTTGCCTTGTTTTGTTTTGGATTTTTGGATTTTTGGGGTGGTCTAGTGTGTATTAAAAATTTTAAAATTTGATAAACTGAATGTTTATCTGTGTGTTTTTAGTGTAGAGTGTGGAATTAGGATAAAATTGAATATATGATCAAATGATCAAATGATCAAATGATCAAGTGTGTGTGTCACAGAAGGATACGGATATGGAGATAGAGGTGGATACACACACACTATACACTATATATGAACGAATAGGTAGACGAAGAGGGATGTTGTGGCCGTTTCCTCTTTAACTAGACAACTGAGGCTGACACACTGAGGACTGAGGATGGATGAGGTCGCATGCTGTAGCTCTCGCTCTTGCTCCCCTTCCAGTTTCCTGCCTTTCCAATTCCGAGTTTCCAGTTTCCAGTTTGGAGTTTCGAGTCGAGCACAGAGTACAGAGTAGAGAGTCGAGTCGATGGTCGATGCGTGTGCAACAGCAACAGCCCACCAACCAGCCAACTTTCCCTTGTTCCCTATTCCTTATTCTGCACTAGAATCTAGAATCTACAGTCTACAGTCTACAGTCTACACTCTAGAGTCACAAGAATAGAAATTCTCCTAGACAGCTCGACGCTCCTTCTCGTTTTCTTTCTCCACATCTCCTGATGCTTCTTTCCAAATAAACACGGGTACAGGAGTACCTAAGGAGGGAGCGAGCCAGTAGAAACGAGAGCTTATTCTATTATATTGAAA